>CAJQZP010001680.1:0-45701 GCA_907164705.1 Parnassius apollo
ATCCTCGATTTAGATACAAAATGCAGGTGCGTTGCCACCCCCCGAGGAATAAGACGATGCGCACTGCGCTTACCAAAGTATCCTCATATTAGTATTAAAACTAGTCTATGAGATTTGAATTCAAGCATATTTTTTATAGGATAAGGTTAACAAGGAGCAGACAGTCCTTCTGATGGTAAGCGGTAGCCGTGGCTCATAGACATCTACATCTGTACTCGATTACGAATCAAAATGTAGATGCGTTGAAAATTGATTTAAAATTTGATGGGATGGTTACATTATACGTTTAAAAATGCATTTGCAAAATAAGCATGAATTTAATATTTGAACCAGTTTGTACTTTGTACCATTGAATGTTTGAATAAAAAGTCGTTGATATGATGGACTACTATATATGTAATCTGAACTTGGGTCGTTATAACAAAAATAAGTAATAATAGATATGAAACAATAACGATTTATAAATTATATTTACACATATTTAGGCTTAGCGCTCGCTGTTTCAAAGTACGCAAGTAACCCGGGTTCGATCCCCGCCGGTACCAATGAAATCGCAAATTGCAATTTTAAGTACAGAGCTACCACGTATTCAGCGCTAAAGTAAAACATCCTAAGAAAACCTGCATGTCTGATAAATAAATAAATATTTCGAAGACAAATCACTTCCTTGCCCTAAAACCCTGAGAAGGCTTATGCCAGCGGTGGGACGTATAAAGGCCGCTAACCACTAAACTTCTTTTTATTTTACTTTACACATATTTAACATTATTGTTAATTTCGTACAACAAAAGACCTAAAAAGGTACCATTAAAATTATGTAGTGAACAGATTGTCTAAGTTTCTTTGCTGATTATTCTTATGAGAGCAATTACGCGGCCGCTGTAATGTTTGTTGACTGTGTTACTTAGCCCAGCGTCTGAAAAGGTTTCAACAAACTTGTCCTAAATAACTGCTTTGTTTCACATACATTTATTTACGTAGAATAAATATGCTACTTCATATGTTCAAATTATTGTAAGTTAAAATAGTCTCAAACAGATTGTTATGTCGCAATTGCAATCGTTAGGTCAGCAGGAAACAGAGGGGATGAGGGAAGAATACCATCATGCGTGATGCCATAAATGAGGTCAACCTAATGTGAAGGATTTTGTCTTATTTGGACAGACTGTTGACGACTGCGAAGATAAAAAAGAGAACAACTCCCACCCTGAGGGGAAGTATACCTAAGATCGAAAAGAATGACAAGAAATATATTGTGGAGTACTGTAATAAAAACAGTAGAAAAATCAACAAGCATTATTTGCTGTAACCAGGATGAAAATCAGACTGTAGTGTGGTAAACACTTAGTAGGTCATGTTGGTATAAACTAGGAGATTTTTATAAACTCATGTAAGAAGAAGAACAAAATAATATGTTTTAGTTTAAAAACATATGAACTATAACTTCTTGTATTTTATAGACGCAAAAGAACACTCCTAAAATATCATAACGCCGTAGTGAATATTCTTAAACCGCCACTAGACGGACATTACTAGTAATTCACAACTAGTTTTTTTGTTAATGGTATGATGGTGTGCCGACCTCATCTTACTTCTAAATGGAAGGGTACGGATTTAAATATAACATGAGCGATGCATTCTTGAGGGAATACAGAATTCATATTCATATATAGTGGGAGGACTCCTTGACTGCCTTAACTATTTTACCGGCCGCTGATTTGTGAAGGGTTTAGAGAGCCAGTGTAATTACAGACTGAGAAGCATTTCATCATAGTTTGCAGAGGTGACGAAACATCGGTACCCGTCTTTGTTACAAGTTTTTTTTGCAGGTGTCTATGGGCTGTTGTAGTTAACTGAACATCAGGTTGCCTATTAGTTCGCTGGTAACTTCTATTTTATATTAAAAATAATTTAAAAAAACTAAATGATTACTTGCAAAGGCATAAAACGCTTAAGCGGTATGTAGTCAACGTAGTGACGTAGTGTCATCGCGTGGGTGTCTTAATAGACGACAGAGAGGAACAAATGAGAAGATGGGCAGCAGCGTATTCCTAATAACGACTAAAGCTATAAAATTGCGCTAGCCACCCCGGTTGCTGAGCGTGACAACTATAGCAATAAAGAAATATATGGGGGAGGCCTACGTTCAGCAGTTGACTTTAATAGACTGTACCGGTAACAGTATTACTCAACAAACCGATCAAGGTAGTTTCTAGAAGCTAAGCGGCGTATACGGCGGTCCCCCACTTGTTGGAGTAACGACGTGGTAAGACATGCGCAATTATTTTTAGCAGTCTTCTAAACGGCTTTAATGACGATCATGAAGATAATATCGAAGACACCTGAAGTTTGCAAACACGCATTGGGACAGCAAGGCGGACATTTCCTTGTCCTAAAATCTTCTCAGAAATGAGAGAAAGCCTGTGCTCAGCCGTGGGACGTATATAGGTAGTAACTTTAACTTTTAACTGTAACCAATTTAGGTTAGTGGTTTACATGGAGTGTATTTAGATTGAGATTAACAACAGGATTTACTACAATCACGCTGCTCGTTAAATAAAAGCTTATTTCACAATAAACTCGAGTGATACAGTAAGCCACCTACAGAGAGAATCAATTTACTCCATTAACCACGCTAACCTCTAACCTAAGTCATTGTAAATTATCACACCGCTGTAAAATAAAGTTTATTACTTTGCTTTATTTTAGATGTACAAAATTAACTTTCCATTTGATATAGTGTGAGGGTGACAAACGAGCACACATCCACATGATTGCAAGTGGATGCTGTGGCCCATAGACATCTATATGTATCCTCAATTAAGAATCAAAATGCACATGCATTTTTGCGATTTTTTCGGTTTCTTGTGTCTGTATTACATACAATCAAAACAATGCCTCAGCGCTTTATTCTTTAATTTTTTTTACATTTTTAATTCTTGTTCTTTTGGAATATACGTAGTTTGGTTTATCCAATGTAATTAATATAATATATATCAAATATTTCAGAAACAAAACATTTATATTCTCACTTTTCTAATAATTTAACTTCCCCTGCTATAAAATTAGTCAAATATTTAACCCCATTTTCAAGTGTAACCACGCCGCAGTTTTTTAGTAAATAAATAAATAAATTTATGTAGACACATGTGTTGGCTACAGCTTCATAAATGAAAATGTGACGAAAACTTGTTAGGACGCTATTTATTTAGAACTAATATTGTATATAAAATGGAATGTGGAGAGTTTCAGAATGCAGTTATCTCAGACATTTATTATAACATTCCCTGGAATAGGTCTATGTTCGACACTGGTTGTGAGAGGCTGTAATGATGATACCTAGTGGTGTTTTTTACTTATGTTATAAATAATCACAGCTTGAAATATGTGTCATATTAAAACGTTTGAATATATTCTTACATCGATTATTTATGTCAACTTATCAATTTTATTCCACTGTTAGTATTATTAGGACCTCAACTTCGATCGCTGGTAATAAATTTAAGTGGTCCTCAATTTTCACTTGATCGGTGAATAACTATAATACAACTTGGCGAGAGTTGTCGAAATAAAGAAATCATAAAACATTCACGTGATTTTAACTCTCAACAGCCATAGAGCCACTTTAAATTAACTTCAGTAGGTAAACTCTCGTGCAATTATCAGAAAACGTGCAATCCTACACAAATTAGTTGACGCGTAGTCAAAGCTTCTTGTATCACGAGCAAATTGGAACGTGCCTTTGATCTCTGCCTAACACAGACTAGACGATTTAATTACTGAACTGATTTAATTTCTCACTGTTTTACTATATGCCAATGTTACTCTACTATGGCGTTAGTCTCTTTTAATGTCTAGGTAATTTTAAACGTGTTTGAGCCACGCTATTGAGATATTATAGCCACAGCACTAACGGGTCAGAAGTATCACACTCGCATTGAATATCAACATGATGCATCTATGTATCGTATAAAGAATATCAACAACCAGAGACGTTAGATTTATATGTGGTAGAGTCAAGCTATAGGTTTATTATGCTTACAAAATATTTTAATGACATTAATAAAATTTAAATGTTTTGTACATTCAATTAAAAATGTACTACATGTACTTAAAGTTCAGACTCGTTTTTAGGTTTACTCTCTATTTGCTACTTGCTCATTTATTTAAATTTATAATTAAGTATGAATGTTTCCGTAATTTTTTGTCATCGATACGCGTCGTTATTTTATTGTTATTATTATTTATAGCGTGTACAAGTCCACTGCTGAACGTAGGCCTTAACCGAAGTTATTTAATTACTTCGAGTTGTTATCAGGAAGATACTGCTGCCCATCGAATGTTTTATTTTCCCTCTGTCAACTCCACCGACACCCGCGGGACCATATGCAGCACCGCGACTGCACGACACCCCAGGATAATACTATTTATTATTGTCGTTAGCTTTCTTCTCGCTTGCATTGATCGTTAGCAAGCGAGAAAACAGCTGTTCTTAGCCATCGACTTCAAAAGTATACATTTTAAAATACGTTTTAACCCACACGAAATATTTTACTCTATTTGATATTTTACATATATTTATGAAAATTTGGTTAATTTTATTAACAAATATTTGATTTTATATACATATCATTATATATCAATATGTACATTATTACAAATTAACAAGTATATTTGTATCTTACTGACTCGATGACTGCCTCGTTGGTCTAGTGGCACCGTTCGAATCCCGGGTTAGGCCAAAATCAGTTGTTGGGATTAAGAAGAAATTCTCACAAAATCAGTTGTTGGGATTAAGAAGAAATTCTCACAAAATCAGTTGTTGGGATTAAGAAGAAATTCTCACAAAATCAGTTGTTGGGATTAAGAACAAATTCTCACAAAATCAGTTGTTGGGATTAAGAAGAAATTCTCACAAAATCAGTTGTTGGGATTAAGAAGAAATTCTCACAAAATCAGTTGTTGGGATTAAGAAGAAGTTCTCAGTAGCAGCCTGGAGTCTAGGAGTAGGCGTAGGCCACGGAAAGTACATAAAGCCATTGGTTCTGCGCCAGATTATGAGATTGAAGGAACAGAGTATACCTGTGCTTGCGCACAATCTCGTGCACTGTCTGCGCAAATCTGTTAGTAGTTACGTTGTACCAGTTCTGGCGCACTTGTAGAAAGGTTGTACCAGTTCTGGCGCACGACGTTCGTCGACTCACGATCCTAAAAAAAAAAAAAGGTTTTGGCATGCTCTGATCACGCGTAGGATGCACGGTTCCGGAGATGAGTAGATCAATTAACTCTTATCTAATTGATATCCGCTGCGAGCCTCAACCGTCATTAGCGCTCCATTGTCCTTATCTACTTATCTATTGTTGATTGACTACCGTCATTATCTATTATTCGTCCAGCGTGTGGGTCGGCTTATGCTATTGTATTATACTCCTTTGTTCCTATCTACAACACTAATCTGAATCATCAATAAAACACATTACCTAATTTTGTTAAATTTTTTATTTATAAAATACAAAATCTTATTACTTATTATCTATAAAATAGGAGCGAAACATCTCATCTACTGACATATCGTTGTACAATGTGTTCTCTGTAAATATACTCGTAAAACTATGCATTGAACATCCCTGAAACTTATATAGCAAATACATTAAGCAATATTCGCCACAAACTGAAGTCCTATCAACATTCCAATTCCATCTTTTACTGTGGGTTCGTACAGGTGCCCGTCCATATGAATCAAAATATTCACCGACGTCATTCGTATCGATATATAAAGCTACCCAATGTGACCCTGGTTTATCATCTGTACCCAAATTGCATATTACCTAGTCAGGTCATAAATTCTATCACATGTTTAATGTAAAATAATTGAAACAAGTTTATTCATTATGTAACCATTTATATACCAAAATGAACTTAACAAAACATAGATTCTTATGACACTATAGTTTATTCAAAATGACCTCTGTAATTTTGAATACAGGCCTTTAATCTGCGCGGCCAGTCGTCTATCTCACCACGAACGAGGTACATGTCATATCGGCGGCTGCCTTAATTAAAGATGTCTTGAGTGACTCGAAATTGGGATGAGGCTTTGAGCACGCCTTTTCCTCCAAGTGTTACCATATCTTGTAATCTAATGGATTCAAATCTGGACTGGTCTTTGTGTCGGTTGAAGTCGATTTCACGCGCCGCCAGCCAGTCTTTTTTTTTGTTTTTAAAGAACTTACCTCCACACTAGGATTTTCTCCTGTATCGTGGGGGCAGTTTACAAACACAAATTTCACAAGGACAAACATCCAAACTCGGAACAATTACTTGTAGGTCGTACAAATACTTGTTCCGTGCGGGATTCGAACCCGCGACCACCAAGCGCAGCCACTCATTTGCTAAGCCACTACGCCACGGAGCTGTCAAAAGTCTTGTGTGCTCTTCGCTCTATGAGCTGACGCCGAATCTTGTTGGAATACCCAGTGCCTGTTATTGAACATGGTATGAGAAACAGGTTACACAAGGTTCGTCAGGACTGTATTTTGATACACAACTGCATTCGTTTTTAACCTTTCTCACAAAAATGTACCTCTGTTAAGCCCCAATAAGAAACTCCCAACCATACCATGAGCGAGGATGGAAAATGACCTCGTTGGACACGCGGAATACGGTTGCTCGCTTCTTCACTACTGTGTGCGTACACCTTATCATTTTGTTTGTTGTAGCTCTCTTCTACGGTAAAAATTTTTTTATCCGAAAAAAAGAATTTCCCGATATTTTTTTCCCGCGTACCGCTTCACCAAAGCGCGGCATCTCTTCAGTCTCAGATCCATTAGACGAGCATTCAAACGATGTCCTATTTTTCTTCGATATGCCCGAAGCCCTAAGTCTTCATTTAACGCCGTGGTTCTGCTTAACCCCATCTGAAGGGCCAACAGTTTCTGCTTACGTTTGGGATTTCTTTGAATTCGCACCTTTACAGCTTTTATCACTGCTGGAGTCCTAACAAATCGAGGGCGACCACTTCTTGACCTGTCATCTACACTAGAGTCTTCATTGTATCGTTTGATGGTACGATAAACGAATCTTTTGGTTATATTCAAATTTTTCAGTATATCAAAAAATTTAATTGGCGCGTAATCGCAACTGCAACACGGTCTTTTTTAAGCGTCCACTCCATATGTAAAAATGAGTAAAATTCTAAAAAAGTATACAGTTTTATTTTCATGAACAATTCGAATTCAATAAACTTTTTTTGTGGCCAGCATTCTAAAAGAAAAGTTTTTACGTTGGGTGACAATACTTATGACCTGACTAGGTATATACGTTGGTACGTGGGTGTACATGGGCAGTCTGTTAGCAGCATAAACATTATTTTCTAGACTGGGGTGAATCTTTTTCAGATGTTGTTGTACATCTAGTGTATCCATGATATTACTGCTATTAGTAGATTACTACAGTACAATCTACTCATTGACTAACATAGGAATGATCAATTATGTGATTTCTAAATATTAAATTGCATTTTTTTCTGTTATACAAAACGTATTTGAGTCATCAATACACTGAATAAGACGCAACACGAAGAATGTGAGATAAGGTTGTTGACGCATAAAGTTAATGTTATTATCAATCCTACTGTAGAAATTCTTTAGATTAGAATTATTACTTACTGGTACTATATAAGACCAAGCAACTGCAGTCATGGAGTTAGTGTATGGTCGTTTGACCGCAGTGTATCTATCAATAATACATTTGCGTTACTTCAACGCATCAAAGGCCGTAGATGTAAGTGTTTAATCTATTGACAAACTTACTTTTCTTTCAGTTATTTTTTTACGTGTGTATGATTTTGAACGACAGGCCTGTTGGTCTAGTGGTTAGTGACCCTGACTGTTATGCCGGAGGTCGTGGGTTCGATTCCACCCAGGACAAATGTTTGTGTGATGAGCACGATCATTTGTTCTGTGTCTGGGTGTAATTTATCTATAATATTTATGTATTTACAAATATATAAGTATGTTTATCAGTTGTCTAGTACCCATAACACAAGCTCTGCTTAGCTTGGGACTAGATGGCGTTGTGTGATAGTTGTGGAATATTATTATTATTATTATTATTATTTAGTGTTAACAAATTATATTTAAATATTTTGTGTGTGTATATGATTAAGCCGTGGTAGCTCAGATGGTTAGCGCAAGCTGTAAATTTTACAGTACGTAACGCGGGTTCGATCCCCGCCGACACCAATTAAATTGTTAATTGCAATTTTAAGTGTTTATTCTATTGACACACTTACTTTTCTTTCTGTTATTTTCTTACGTGTGTATGATTTAGTGTTAACAAATTATATTTAAATATTGTGTGTGTATATGATTAAGCCGTGGTAGCTCAGATGGTTAGCGCAAGCTGTAAATTTTACAGTACGTAACGCGGGTTCGATCCCCGCCGACACCAATTAAATTGTTAATTGCAATTTTAAGTGTTTATTCTATTGACACACTTACTTTCCTTTCTGTTAATTTCGTAAGTGTGTATGATTTAGTGTTAACAAATTATATTTAAATATTTTGTGTGTGTATATGATTAAGCCGTGGTAGCTCAGATGGTTAGCGCAAGCTGTAAATTTTACAGTATGTAACGCGGGTTCGATCCCCGCCGACACCACTTAAATTGTTAATTGCAATTTTAAGTGCTGATTTACCACGTGCTCGGCGGTGAAGGAAAACATCGTGAGGAAACCTGCATGTCTGAGAAAATTTCGAAGGCATATGAAGTTCGCCAACACGCATTGAGACCGCGCCGCGGACATTTCCTAGCCATAAATACAAAGACAATAGCAGAAAGTAAAAAGTTAAAAAAATACTTTTTTAACAATGACAGTCATTAGTTGATCATTAGTGAATGTGATTCTGTTTTCTTAAATTACAGGAAGAAAAGAGCAGAAGGAAGAAATGGGGTGATGGGAAGTAATGAAGAATGAATTGTTATGTGAAGTTTGTTGGAACAAACATATTTTAGTTACGTGTAAATACTTTTAACATTTTGGTTCAAAATGACACAAAATCTAAAAAAATATTAGATACATCATCGACATGGACGGATTTTACATTACATATCCTCATAAACATTTTCAATGTAGAGAAATGGCTATTCTAGACGTAAAACTATCTAATAAAAATGATTCGTTTATCGATCATTATTTGTTTCAGCCAAGTTATCCTTTCAATTATTTGTCGCCAAAAGACAAAAAAAACTGTTCGTTATTGTGAAATACACGTGCACGGCATTCCATATTTTGATGTGACCGAAGAATTAAAATGTGCCTACAAACAAGAGAACATCATTCCCATATTAAATTGGTATATTAGAAATTTGTGCAAAGACGAAGTGATCGCATACAAAGGTGGTTCAACAGAAAAACAATTTTTAAAAATGTTGACGACGAATGATAGAATTTTTAATATTGAAGAATACAAATGTCCAAAATACAATGATTTGGTAAATGTCATAAATTTAAACAAACGTTATGTGTGTAATAATCATATATTTGCAAAAAATAATCACAAAATTTTACATTGTTCTTGTGACGAAGTGTGGGTTTTTTTACAAGTGGTTATTACTTGAAAATAAAATTTTAAATTAATCATAAATTTTGTTTGATTTCCCAAAAAACATTAGACAAAATTGGTTCAACAGAAAAACAATTTTTAAAAATGTTGACGACGAATGATAGAATTTTTAATATTGAAGAATACAAATGTCCAAAATACAAATAAAATTTTAAATTAATCATAAATTTTGTTTGATTTCCAAAAAACATTAGACAAAATTGGTTCAACAGAAAAACAATTTTTAAAAATTTTGAGCGCGAATGATAGAATTTTTAATATTGAAGAATACAAATGTCCAAAATACAATGATTTGGTAAATGTCATAAATTTAAACAAACGTTATGTGTGTAATAATCATATATTTGCAAAAAATAATCACAAAATTTTACATTGTTCTTGTGACGAAGTGTGGGTTTTTTACAAGTGGTTATTACTTGAAAATAAAATTTTAAATTAATCATAAATTTTGTTTGATTTCCCAAAAACATTAGACAAAATTGGTTCAACAGAAAAACAATTTTAAAAATGTTGACGACGAATGATAGAATTTTTAATATTGAAGAATACAAATGTCCAAAATACAAATAAAATTTTAAATTAATCATAAATTTTGTTTGATTTCCAAAAAAACATTAGACAAAATTGGTTCAACAGAAAAAACAATTTTTAAAAATGTTGACGACGAATGATAGAATTTTTAATATTGAAGAATACAAATGTCCAAAATACAATGATTTGGTAAATGTCATAAATTTAAACAAACGTTATGTGTGTAATAATCATATATTTGCAAAAAATAATCACAAAATTTTACATTGTTCTTGTGACGAAGTGTGGGTTTTTTACAAGTGGTTATTACTTGAAAATAAAACTTTAAATTAATCATAAATTTTGTTTGATTTCCCAAAAACATTAGACAAAATTGGTTCAACAGAAAAACAATTTTTAAAAATGTTGACGACGAATGATAGAATTTTTAATATTGAAGAATACAAATGTCCAAAATACAAATAAAATTTTAAATTAATCATAAATTTTGTTTGATTTCCAAAAAACATTAGACAAAATTGGTTCAACAGAAAAACAATTTTTAAAAATGTTGACGACGAATGATAGAATTTTTAATATTGAAGAATACAAATGTCCAAAATACAATGATTTGGTAAATGTCATAAATTTAAACAAACGTTATGTGTGTAATAATCATATATTTGCAAAAAATAATTCCAAAATTTTACATTGTTCTTGTGACGAAGTGTGGGTTTTTTACAAGTGGTTATTACTTGAAAATAAAATTTTAAATTAATCATAAATTTCGTTTGATTTCCAAAAAACATTAGACAAAATTGGTTCAACAGAAAAACAATTTTTAAAAATGTTGACGACGAATGATAGAAGTTTTAATATTGAAGAATACAAATGTCCAAAATACAAATAAAATTTTAAATTAATCATAAATTTTGTTTGATTTCCAAAAAACATTAGACAAAATTGGTTCAACAGAAAAACAATTTTTAAAAATGTTGACGACGAATGATAGAATTTTTAATATTGAAGAATACAAATGTCCAAAATACAATGATTTACTAAATGTCATAGATTTAAACAAACGTTATGTGTGTAATAATCATATATTTGCAAAAAATAATCACAAAATTTTACATTGTTCTTGTGACGAAGTGTGGGTTTTTTACAAGTGGTTATTACTTGAAAATAAAATTTTAAATTAATCATAAATTTTGTTTGATTTCCAAAAAACATTAGACAAAATTGGTTCAACAGAAAAAACAATTTTTAAAAATGTTGACGACGAATGATAGAATTTTTAATATTGAAGAATACAAATGTCCAAAATACAAATAAAATTTTTAAATTAATCATAAATTTTGTTTGATTTCCAAAAAACATTAGACAAAATTGGTTCAACAGAAAAACAATTTTTAAAAATGTTGACGACGAATGATAGAATTTTTAATATTGAAGAATAAAAATGTCCAAAATACAATGATTTGGTAAATTTAATAAATTTAAAAACGTTATGTGTGTAATAATCATATATTTGCAAAAAATAATCACAAAATTTTACATTGTTCTTGTGACGAAGTGTGGGTTTTTTACAAGTGGTTATTACTTGAAAATAAAATTTTAAATTAATCATAAATTTTGTTTGATTTCCAATTGACGACGAATGATAGAATTTTTTTAATATTGAAGAATACAAAAGTCCAAAATACAATGATTTGGTAAATGTCATAAATTTAAACAAACGTTATGTGTTTAATAATCATATATTGCAAAAAATTATCACAAAATTTTACATTTGTTTGTGTTTACAATTGGACATTTGTATTCTTCAATATTAAAATTCTATCATTCGTCGTCAACATTTTTAAAAATTGATTTTCTGTTGACCAATTTTGTCTAATGTTTTTTGGAAATCAAACGAAATTTATGATTAATTTAAAATTTTATTTTCAAGTAATAACCACTTGTAAAAAACCCACACTTCGTCACAAGAACAATGTAAAATTTTGGAATTATTTTTTGCAAATATATGATTATTACACACATAACGTTTGTTTAAATTTATGACATTTACCAAATCATTGTATTTTAGACATTTGTATTCTTCAATATTAAAAATTTATCATTCGTCGTCAACATTTTTAAAAATTGTTTTCCTTTGAACCAATTTTGTCTAATGTTTTTTGGAAATCAAACAAAAATTTATGATTAATTTAAAATTTTATTTGTATTTTGGACATTTGTATTCTTCAATATTAAAAATTCTATCATTCGTCGTCAACATTTTTAAAAATTGTTTTTCTGTTGAACCAATTTTGTATAATATTTTTTGAAATCAAACAAAAATTTATGATTAATTTAAAATTTTATTTTCAAGTAATAACCACTTGTAAAAAACCCACACTTCGTCACAAGAACAATGTAAAATTTTGTGATTATTTTTTGCAAATATATGATTATTACACACATAACGTTTGTTTAAATTTATGACATTTACCAAATCATTGTATTTTGGACATTTGTATTCTTCAATATTAAAATTTCTATCATTCGTCGTCAACATTTTTAAAAATTGTTTTTCTGTTGAACCAATTTTGTCTAATGTTTTTGGAAATCAAACAAAATTTATGATTAATTTAAAATTTTATTTGTATTTTGGACATTTGTATTCTTCAATATTAAAAATTCTATCATTCGTCGTCAACATTTTTAAAAATTGTTTTTCTGTTGAACCAATTTTGTCTAATGTTTTTTGGGAAATCAAGCAAAATTTATGATTAATTTAAAATTTTATTTTCAAGTAATAACCACTTGTAAAAAACCCACACTTCGTCACAAGAACAATGTAAAAATTTTGTGATTATTTTTTGCAAATATATGATTATTACACACATAACGTTTGTTTAAATTTATGACATTTACCAAATCATTGTATTTTGGACATTTGTATTCTTCAATATTAAAAATTCTATCATTCGTCGTCAACATTTTTAAAAAATTGTTTTTCTGTTGAACCAATTTTGTCTAATGTTTTTTTGGAAATCAAACAAAATTTATGATTAATTTAAAATTTTATTTGTATTTTGGACATTTGTATTCTTCAATATTAAAAATTCTATCATTCGTCGTCAACATTTTTAAAAAATTGTTTTTCTGTTGAACCAATTTTGTCTAATGTTTTTTGGGAAATCAAACAAAATTTATGATTAATTTAAAATTTTATTTTCAAGTAATAACCACTTGTAAAAAACCCACACTTCGTCACAAGAACAATGTAAAATTTTGTGATTATTTTTTGCAAATATATGATTATTACACACATAACGTTTGTTTAAATTTATGACATTTACCAAATCATTGTATTTTGGACATTTGTATTCTTCAATATTAAAAATTCTATCATTCGTCGTCAACATTTTTAAAAATTGTTTTTCTGTTGAACCACCTTTGTATGCGATCACTTCGTCTTTGCACAAATTTCTAATATACCAATTTAATATGGGAATGATGTTCTCTTGTTTGTAGGCACATTTTAATTCTTCGGTCACATCAAAATATGGAATGCCGTGCACGTGTATTTCACAATAACGAACAGTTTTATTGTCTTTTGGCGACAAATAATTGAAAGGATAACTTGGCTTGAAACAAATAATGATCGATAAACGAATCATTTTTATTAGATAGTTTTACGTCTAGAATAGCCATTTCTCTACATTGAAAATGTTTATGAGGATATGTAATGTAAAATCCGTCCATTTCGATGATGTATCTAATATTTTTTTAGATTTTGTGTCATTTTGAACCAAAATGTTAAAAGTATTTACACGTAACTAAAATATGTTTGTTCCAACAAACTTCACATAACAATTCATTCTTCATTACTTCCCATCACCCCATTTCTTCCTTCTGCTCTTTTCTTCCTGTAATTTAAGAAAACAGAATCACATTCACTAATGATCAACTAATGACTGTCATTGTTAAAAAAAGTATTTTTTAACTTTTTACTTTCTGCTATTGTCTTTGTATTTATGGCTAGGAAATGTCCGCGGCGCGGTCTCAATGCGTGTTGGCGAACTTCACATGCCTTCGAAATTTTCTCAGACATGCAGGTTTCCTCACGATGTTTTCCTTCACCACCGAGCACGTGGTAAATCAGCACTTAAAATTGCAATTAACAATTTAAGTGGTGTCGGCGGGGATTGAACCCGCGTTACATACTGTAAAATTTACAGCTTGCGCTAACCATCTGAGCTACCACGGCTTAATCATATACACACACAATATTTAAATATAATTTGTTAACACTAAATCATACACACGTAAGAAAATAACAGAAAGAAAAGTAAGTGTGTCAATAGAATAAACACTTAAAATTGCAATTAACAATTTAATTGGTGTCGGCGGGGATCGAACCCGCGTTACGTACTGTAAAATTTACAGCTTGCGCTAACCATCTGAGCTACCACGGCTTAATCATATACACACACAAAATATTTAAATATAATTTGTTAACACTAAATAATAATAATAATAATAATAATATTCCACAACTATCACACAACGCCATCTAGTCCCAAGCTAAGCAGAGCTTGTGTTATGGGTACTAGACAACTGATAAACATACTTATATATTTGTAAATACATAAATATTATAGATAAATTACACCCAGACACAGAACAAATGATCGTGCTCATCACACAAACATTTGTCCTGGGTGGGAATCGAACCCACGACCTCCGGCATAACAGTCAGGGTCACTAACCACTAGACCAACAGGCCTGTCGTTCAAAATCATACACACGTAAAAAAAATAACTGAAAGAAAAGTAAGTTTGTCAATAGATTAAACACTTACATCTATGGCCTTTGATGCGTTGAAGTAACGCAAATGTATTATTGATAGATACACTGCGGTCAAACGACCATACACTAACTCCATGACTGCAGTTGCTTGGTCTTATATAGTACCAGTAAGTAATAATTCTAATCTAAAGAATTTCTACAGTAGGATTGATAATAACATTAACTTTATGCGTCAACAACCTTATCTCACATTCTTCGTGTTGCGTCTTATTCAGTGTATTGATGACTCAAATACGTTTTGTATAACAGAAAAAATGCAATTTAATATTTAGAAATCACATAATTGATCATTCCTATGTTAGTCAATGAGTAGATTGTACTGTAGTAATCTACTAATAGCAGTAATATCATGGATACACTAGATGTACAACAACATCTGAAAAAGATTCATCCCAGTCTAGAAAATAATGTTTATGCTGCTAACAGACTGCCCATGTACACCCACGTACCAACGTATATACCTAGTCAGGTCATAAGTATTGTCACACAGTAAAAACTTTTCTTTTAGAATGCTGGCCACAAAAAAGTTTATTGAATTCGAATTGTTCATGAAAATAAAACTGTATACTTTTTAGAATTTTACTCATTTTTACATATGGAGTGGACGCTTAAAAAAGACCGTGTTGCAGTTGCGATTACGCGCCAATTAAATTTTTTGATATACTGAAAAATTTGAATATAACCAAAAGATTCGTTTATCGTACCATCAAACGATACAATGAAGACTCTAGTGTAGATGACAGGTCAAGAAGTGGTCGCCCTCGATTTGTTAGGACTCCAGCAGTGATAAAAGCTGTAAAGGTGCGAATTCAAAGAAATCCCAAACGTAAGCAGAAACTGTTGGCCCTTCAGATGGGGTTAAGCAGAACCACGGCGTTAAATGAAGACTTAGGGCTTCGGGCATATCGAAGAAAAATAGGACATCGTTTGAATGCTCGTCTAATGGATCTGAGACTGAAGAGATGCCGCGCTTTGGTGAAGCGGTACGCGGGAAAAAAAATATCGGGAAATTCTTTTTTCGGATAAAAAAAATTTTTACCGTAGAAGAGAGCTACAACAAACAAAATGATAAGGTGTACGCACACAGTAGTGAAGAAGCGAGCAACCGTATTCCGCGTGTCCAACGAGGTCATTTTCCATCCTCGCTCATGGTATGGTTGGGAGTTTCTTATTGGGGCTTAACAGAGGTACATTTTTGTGAGAAAGGTTAAAAACGAATGCAGTTGTGTATCAAAATACAGTCCTGACGAACCTTGTGTAACCTGTTTCTCATACCATGTTCAATAACAGGCACTGGGTATTCCAACAAGATTCGGCGTCAGCTCATAGAGCGAAGAGCACACAAGACTTTTGACAGCTCCGTGGCGTAGTGGCTTAGCAATGAGTGGCTGCGCTTGGTGGTCGCGGGTTCGAATCCCGCACGGAACAAGTATTTGTACGACCTACAAGTAATTGTTCCGAGTTTGGATGTTTGTCCTTGTGAAATTTGTGTTTGTAAACTGCCCCCACGATACAGGAGAAAAACCTAGTGTGGAGGTAACGTTCTTTAAAAACAAAAAAAAAAGACTGGCTGGCGGCGCGTGAAATCGACTTCAACCGACACAAAGACCAGTCCAGATTTGAATCCATTAGATTACAAGATATGGTAACACTTGGAGGAAAAGGCGTGCTCAAAGCCTCATCCCAATTTCGAGTCACTCAAGACATCTTTATTAAGGCAGCCGCCGATATGACATGGACCTCGTTCGTGGTGAGATAGACGACTGGCCGCGCAGATTAAAGGCCTGTATTCAAAATTACAGAGGTCATTTTGAATAAACTATAGTGTCATAAGAATCTATGTTTTGTTAAGTTCATTTTGGTATATAAATGGTTACATAATGAATAAACTTGTTTCAATTATTTTACATTAAACATGTGATAGAATTTATGACCTGACTAGGTAATATGCAATTTGGGTACAGATGATAAACCAGGGTCACATTGGGTAGCTTTATATATCGATACGAATGACGTCGGTGAATATTTTGATTCATATGGACGGGCACCTGTACGAACCCACAGTAAAAGATGGAATTGGAATGTTGATAGGACTTCAGTTTGTGGCGAATATTGCTTAATGTATTTGCTATATAAGTTTCAGGGATGTTCAATGCATAGTTTTACGAGTATATTTACAGAGAACACATTGTACAACGATATGTCAGTAGATGAGATGTTTCGCTCCTATTTTATAGATAATAAGTAATAAGATTTTGTATTTTATAAATAAAAATTTTAACAAAATTAGGTAATGTGTTTTATTGATGATTCAGATTAGTGTTGTAGATAGGAACAAAGGAGTATAATACAATAGCATAAGCCGACCCACACGCTGGACGAATAATAGATAATGACGGTAGTCAATCAACAATAGATAAGTAGATAAGGACAATGGAGCGCTAATGACGGTTGAGGCTCGCAGCGGATATCAATTAGATAAGAGTTAATTGATCTACACATCTCCGGAACCGTGCATCCTACGCAAAAATGGACCGCAGATTCGTGATCAGAGCATGCCAAAACCTTTTTTTTTTTTTTTTTTTAGGATCGTGAGTCGACGAACGTCGTGCGCCAGAACTGGTACAACCTTTCTACAAGTGCGCCAGAACTGGTACAACGTAACTACTTCTGTTCATATAACACATAACGACTAACAGATATTCGAGTATTCTAATACAATAGTGCTAGTACCGAAGCGCTGAAGTTCTATCAGCATTTTATATATTATACATTTCATATTAGTATTATTAGAAGGTAACAGCAGCCTTCGTTGACCATGGCATCAGGAAGTTCACAGTGAACATCTCAGTGCCACTTCGTGAGCATGGATGCTACAACGGCTCTTTAAGGAGACGAAGAGGAGCTTACTCGGAAGTATAAAATCGTCCGAGCGATAGAATTATTTTGCTTTTTTCGGCAATAAGTACAGCGACCGATTTAAAAGTGTTACACGCCTTCTCCGTCTGTTTGCCGACGCTATCGCGCTAACTTTTCTCGTTTAAACTTATTTTCTCTTATGTAAATTTCTCCTATCTGCGGCAAGGGAGCGTTGGATAGATTTATCGACGGCGTTATTAAATTTCTTGATAATTTTGATCTAACGTTTTCGGTTACTGTTATTTCCACTTGTAATTTTTAAAATCTTGAACAGAAAATGTTTCGAATTTAAGTCATTATTACAATGACCGCAGTTTGTGGAATTGAATCTCAATTGGAGGCAACATTTCGACCTTCCGAATAATTTCAATCATTTGTCATGCCAAAGCATTACTAGCGACGAAGCAAAACCTTTTACCAAATACTTGGATCCACAGTGAAAGGATGAAAACCTGATGTGCATTTTATTGCTCAATGATGGGAAAACGATAGGGAAATTGAATCATGGGTATGCTCGTATGCGCATGCTTTAAAATGGATCTTGTGAATCTCGTAGAGTTGTGACTTGCAAATAATTATTAACTTCTTGTTATTTAAATTTACAAATCGCTTACCACTGTTAGTCCATTTATAAAGGTAAATTTATACTTAGAGAACTAAATTAATAAATCAATTAATATTTGTCAAGCTAGAACTGGACGATTTAGATGTTTGAAAGTGGGTCATAGGTATCCTTTAATTAGTTATTATTGAAATTTATCTATTACAAACTTCCATAAAATAAAGTTAGTCAACAAAAAGATATTGGGGCTTATCAAAGATGAATATTATGGTGAAATTGTATAAAAAAATTCAGGGCCTATATCAGAGATGTTTGCGATCCAATAACAAATAAATTAAGAGATATGTTTTAACCTGATAATAATAATAAACGTAAATAGAAAACTTAATGTTTATTATAAGCCTACAGAAAAACATTTTAACCAATAACATTTCTTGCGACATTTTTTTTTTCGTTTTTTTATAGAATAGGGTAACAAACGAGCACACATTTCACATGATGATAAATGGATGCTGTGGCCCATAGACATCGACATTTATCTTTCAGTAGCTGGAACGGCAGACGTTATCCTGCCCTTTTATGGTTGGTTACGCGATGGGTTTTATTTTCACAAGCACACTTTTCTATAGGCTTATTTAACGTAATACGTATAGCATAATCCTCTTTATGACTAATACAACCACCACAACCATTATGACAATAAACTTTTCTATAGGCTTATTTAACGTAATACGTATAGCATAATCCTCTTTATGACTAATACAACCACCACAAACATTATGACAATAAACTTTTCTATAGGCTTATTTAACGTAATACGTACAGCATAATCCTCTTTATGACTAACACAACCACCACAACCATTATGACAATAAACTTTTCTATAGGCTTATTTAACGTAATACGTACAGCATAACCCTCTTTATGACTAATACAACCACCACAACCATTATGACAATAAACTTTTCTATAGGCTTATTTAACGTAATACGTACAGCATAACCCTCTTTATGACTAATACAACCACCACAACCATTATGACAATAAACTTTTCTATAGGCTTATTTAACGTAATACGTATAGCATAATCCTCTTTATGACTAATACAACCACCACAACCATTATGACAGTGAACTTTTCTATAGGCTTATTTAACGTAATACGTATAGCATAATCCTCTTTATGACTAATACAACCACCACAACCATTATGACAATAAACTTTTCTATAGGCTTATTTAACGTAATACGTATAGCATAATCCTCTTTATGACTAATACAACCACCACAACCATTATGACAATAAACTTTTCTATAGGCTTATTTAACGTAATACGTACAGCATAACCCTCTTTATGACTAATACAACCACCACAAACATTATGACAATAAACTTTTCTATAGGCTTATTTAACGTAATACGTACAGCATAACCCTCTTTATGACTAATACAACCACCACAAACATTATGACAATAAACTTTTCTATAGGCTTATTTAACGTAATACGTACAGCATAACCCTCTTTATGACTAATACAACCACCACAAACATTATGACAATAAACTTTTCTATAGGCTTATTTAACGTAATACGTACAGCATAATCCTCTTTATGACTAATACAACCACCACAACCATTATGACAATAAACTTTTCTATAGGCTTATTTAACGTAATACGTATAGCATAATCCTCTTTATGACTAATACAACCACCACAACCATTATGACAATAAACTTTTCTATAGGCTTATTTAACGTAATACGTACAGCATAACCCTCTTTATGACTAATACAACCACCACAACCATTATGACAATAAACTTTTCTATAGGCTTATTTAACGTAATACGTACAGCATAACCCTCTTTATGACTAACACAACCACCACAACCATTATGACAGTAAACTTTTCTATAGGCTTATTTAACGTAATACGTACAGCATAACCCTCTTTATGACTAATACAACCACCACAACCATTATGACAGTAAACTTTTCTATAGGCTTATTTAACGTAATACGTACAGCATAATCCTCTTTATGACTAACACAACCACCACAACCATTATGACAATAAACTTTTCTATAGGCTTATTTAACGTAATACGTACAGCATAATCCTCTTTATGACTAATACAACCACCACAACCATTATGACAGTGAACTTTTCTATAGGCTTATTTAACGTAATACGTACAGCATAATCCTCTTTATGACTAATACAACCACCACAACCATTATGACAATAAACTTTTCTATAGGCTTATTTAACGTAATACGTATAGCATAATCCTCTTTATGACTAATACAACCACCACAACCATTATGACAGTGAACTTTTCTATAGGCTTATTTAACGTAATACGTACAGCATAATCCTCTTTATGACTAATACAACCACCACAACCATTATGACAGTGAACTTACAAAACTTTCGGTAAATCCAAATGTGTCAATTTTCTAAAGTATTTTAAATACACACAAATTTTCACTAATAACCTTATTACTGTACTTTTATTTCTTCCTCTAAAAACTTCCGCGCGTACCCCTTTTTAACCTTGTGCCCCTCGGCTAGTTTGTCTTAAGAATAATCAGCGACTGTCCGGAGGTAAAGTTTCTCATAACTAACAAAACGAGCTCAAATTCAGCATACCTATTACTATTACAGCCTTAGTATACCTTCAGGTCACTCCCTCCAGTCCGTGGGTAAGGTCTCATCGTAACTAATATAACGAGCACAATCCTGGCAAACCTAGTTCTACTCGTCGTGGATTTCCAGTATCAGATACCGAGTATACCTCCAGGTCACTTCGTAAAGTCCAAGACATATAAGTGTATTTAAATCCTACTTACTATTAGCGAAACAATACATGGTAATAAATATTGTGATTATAAAAATAATAATAATAATAATATCTTACCATCGTCAATTATGTATCAAATTTGGTTTTTGGAATATTTTGTGTTTCTATAGCGATGGATATTTTTATCACGAGCCGCTGTAAACAAACGATACAGTAATCAACTCACGATGGCGGCCGAGCCTGGAGTGAGTCAGAGTCAGGCTCAACTCTAAGTGTATTGAGTAAAATAGATTATTACAAGCTTAAACACCGAAAATTTTGAAAATTTTCAGCCGAAAAATGTTAATTGTAACTAAACAAAATATAATTAAAGTGCCATTTACATTCCATTCCATTACATTATAGATGAAGAGATTAAAAATAGATTGAGTTGAAAAATCGATATTTTCAAAATTTATCGTGTTTACCCCTATAAATCTATACCATAAGCCAAAAAAAAAACACTTTTTTATGTTAAAATAGCAATTAATCGGTTTAAAACAATTTATAAGTTCAACTTTCATTTATCTTCCTGACAACGTGCTTTTTATTTTATTTTTATAGTATAAGGATGACAAACGAGCAAACAGTCCACCTGAGTGTAAGTGGATGCTGTGGTCCATAGACATTATACATTTCAATCTCGCTTAAGAATCTAAATGCAGATGCGTTGTCACCCTTGAGGACTAAGATGGAATGCCTCGATTCCAGTAAAACGGGTCTCCGGTTCTCTACACTCACCATACGAAACACTAGGCATTAAGCTGCTATTTTACGCTGGTATTCCGTGAGAGCGTGGTCCTTTCCCGGTTGAGCCGACCCATTCATGCTACAACCATAATACCTAGCTCTACCACGTTGATATTTTATATAATTTATATATTTAATATCATTTATACATGTTCAATATTATTTTTAGATACGATTTCATGCGACAAAACGTCGGATTCTTGATTTTTAGGCTAGTAGAAGATACCTATGCCCTTTGCACTTAAGGCATGCAAAGAAAGACATAACCCTTCTTTTTTAGTTTTTTTAAACGGATAAAAAGTAGCCTATATGTTATACTTATACGAAATTCAGACAGTGGCTACTGCAACCCATGAACACTTAAGACATCTTCAAAAAAAGAAGACTACAGATGCGTTGCAACCGTTGAGAACTAAGATGGAATACCTAACAGTCTGTAACTATACTGGCTCTCCATATCATTCATGGCGGCTCACAATGAGCGACAGAAATAGATAAGAGGGTGGACCTACCGAGACGGACTCCTAGGCAGAAAAGAAGTTCTACCGCGCAGTAATAATTGACTGACTGATTACAAGGAACAGCATCGTCAATACAGCAGCAACGGATTTTCCCTCACACACCCTTGCCCGGCGTAGTATGATCTCGATCGTGTTTCATTATACACTGTGAGCACTGTTCAGTGCTCTTACTGACGAAAAATTCGTTCTATTATAGATTGCCAGTATACTGCCGCAGTACCCTAGCGAAATATATGTCGTCGTAAATCGTACAATCGTAAAAAATCAAAAGTTAAAAAAAGTATAATACTTTATCAACGGTCCTAACCATACTTAAAAAAGTCTTATTATATCGACGTTAAACAATTATTTATCTAGTATATTGCACAACCGTGAGTTGGCCTCGTATAGATTATAAATAATACTTATTGAATGTCACTCTTTTGTTTAATTTAGCACTGATAGAACCCTTGTCCTGGGAAGACCCAGCAAGAAAACCAGCGGATTTTTAAAATAACAGTTTACAATCATATATTATGTTACATAATTAACAATAAAACAATTATATATAAGTAGCTTGGTAGGTAAGTAGTAAGCTTGGTAGTAAGATAATAATTTCTAGAATATAATATGTTATATATATATATATGCATATATATATATGTATATATATATATACAATCTGGATCTCGTAAACGGCTCCAAAGATTTTCATAAAATTTAGGGTCCAGGGAGTTTCGGGGGGCAATAAATCGATCTAGCTAGGATTTATTTTTAGAAAATGTCCTATTGTCCGTGTTTTCAGGCAATAAAAAACTGCTACAATATAAAAAAGGTAAATTTTGTCAGATCACTAACGATCGTAATAGCTCAGGTGGGATGTCAGCCGGGCGTGATATCGGAGTTCCGTGGTTCGCGTCCTGCCTTTGGTCTGACTTCTTTTCCTTTTTTTTCAAGTTTCCTTCTCTTGTGAGAAAATCTATTATTTCAAACCCTTTTTTTTAGTATTTTTTAAAAATACGAAAATTGTAATAAATCTAATTGCACTCATGATTTTTTATTCAAATAACCAGTTCAGTTTTTTTCTATTCTGTCAATAAGATCAAAAAATATTATTTATATTTCATCAGTATGTAATTTATAAATATAATTTCAAAAAAAACCGAGCAAAGCTCGGTCATCCGGGTACTATATATAAGCTAGTATATACTATATATATATATATATATATATATATATATATATATATATATATATATATATATATATATATATATATATAAGTTTATATCAATAATTTTAAATAATGTCACAGTCTTTTGAAATACGCTTAAAGTTGACTTTATAAATTTTAGTTAAAATTACTCATATTACAATTAAATGCTTAACGAGAATTTTGTTTTCCAGAGCCTTCTTGGTGAAATAGCAAAACACGAAATTATTATTTGTATTTAAAAATTAAAATATTATTTACACTTGCGCTGTTTTCTCTTGAAATTCTAAATATAATCGTTCAACAAATATTAAATAGCTTTTACATATTTTCTTTCCACTTAATTATTATCGACTATAACTGTCAAAATTTTTGTTTTATGAATTAATATTAACATAAGTAACATTTAAATAAAACGAGTTAAAACGAGTAAATAAAACGAATTATATCGCGTATATAAAGTTATATTATATTCCGGACGTTTCTAGAACTTTACGACACCTATGCCCACGGGGGGGGGGGGAATGACTGAGGTGTACGACGTCCCAATGTCATAGTTAACCACGGCTCTCCAAATTATAATTATTAATAAATTGAATCTTGAAGTCTTGCATTGGTATACTTTGGTTTGGATTTGATTTTATTAATAACAGGTACACAGCTTTCTTCTTTATTAAAATAAGAATGTTTTCTTAAAATTAAATATACTCACGAATTATCTGTGCAAGGAATCGCAAATCGTAAGGAAACGCGAAGCGCAAACGCTCCAGGAAGTTTGATATATATATATATATATATCAAAGGTCCTTACATATGAAATTGGCGTTTTGTGCGGGAGGAATATAAGTTCAATTTTTTTTTGTAAAATATATATTATAATTAATCAAAGTATGCAGCGTTGTCATTTATGCCCTTTTGCTATCTCATAGGTAGTTCATTAATTCCTTTACCTAAAAAAAACCATGGGGGCGAGAATCAATAAACTCTTTCAAGGCGGTTTGGACCGCCGCATCGGAGTTGAATTTTTTTCCCTGTAAGAAGTTGTCCAAATTCCGGAAAAAATGATAATCTGTTGGAGCAAAGTCCGGGGAGTATGGTGGATGTCGCAGATTTTCCAATTGTAGCACATCTAACTTAGTGGTTGTTTGTTGTGCAGTGTGTGGTCTTTTGTTGTCGTGAAGCAGCAGTGGCCTAGAGCGATTGACCAATCTCGGTTGTTTAGCAGCAAGTTCTTCCTTCATGGTTTGCAGTTGCTGATAATAGATATCTGTCGTAATCATTTGGCCAGATATTAGAAAGCTGTAGTGAACGACTCCAGCGCTAGTCCATCGAACACTGACAAATACCTAACTTTTTCTGAGTCAATTTTCGTTTAGGGCAGGATTTGGCACTGTAGGCTTCGGAGTAAGTGATAAAAATGTAAATGTGTATTAATCCACTTGAATCACATCGGAGAAGTAAAAAAAAACTTGAACGATGGGTACCTCATGAATTGAGTGAATCGAACTTGCAAACACGCGTCGACTGTTGTGTTACTTTGCTCAACCGACACGAAAATGAAGGGATTTTAAATCGAATCATTACTTGTGATAAAAAAGTGGATACTGTATGACAATCGGAAGCGCTTGTAGCAATGGCTGAACCGTGGAAAGCCAGCCAAAAAGAACCCAGCGAAAAAGAAGCTGTGTACCTGTTATTAATAAAATCAAATCCAAACCAAAGTATACCAATGCAAGACTTCAAGATTCAATTTATTAATAATTATAATTTGGAGAGCCGTGGTTAACTATGACATTGGGACGTCGTACACCTCAGTCATTCCCCCCCCCGTGGGCATAGGTGTCGTAAAGTTCTAGAAACGTCCGGAATATAATATAACTTTATATACGCGATATAATTCGTTTTATTTACTCGTTTTAACTCGTTTTATTTAAATGTTACTTATGTTAATATTATTTCATAAAACAAAAATTTTGACAGTTATAGTCGATAATAATTAAGTGGAAAGAAAATATGTAAAAGCTATTTAATATTTGTTGAACGATTATATTTAGAATTTTCTTAAAAACTGTTCCTATTGTTTGTGTGACACTTCCAATTGTTTCACTGAAATTGATTGTACATAACCAGAGCCTATTTCGTTTACCGGCAGTCAAATTATATTTGTAGTTCGTTTGTAGTAAATAAATTCTCATTATTCAATCACAATAAAGGTATTATTTATATATAAACAGATCCCGCAACTTAATTTATGTTAGTAAACGGTAATCTTTAATAGATGCCAACAAATAACCAATTCATTATAAATTTAAATATTTGACCAAATTATTTTGGCAAATTACAAATAATATTTTCTTTATCCTCTAGAGCTTTCCACTTTCCAACAAATATTTAGGATCTTAACTAAACTGATATAGCAATATGCCGATCATATAGCACATAGATCAAACAACCATTAAGAATTAAGTCTCCTTTGCATCCTCGTTTTGTCAAGCAGGGCATCCTCTCATTAGCTGGAGTACTAATTATATTATTACACAAGACTTACGCACAGGTGCAGAGTAATCAGACTTTTCGTATTTTACGGGATACATTTTGAAGTGTTCGCAGGTACTACAAAACTTAAATCCTTCCCCTCCCCTTTTTTCATAATTCTTCATACGCACAGTTTTGGAATAGAATAATTTGCCAGCGTCTATCCTCCCATCGGATTACAGCGTGGGCCCAAAAGGAAATTGAATAGGTTCTTGTTAAGTTAAGCCAGTGCACCTTACCATCTACAAGTATTTTTTTAAATAGAGTAAGTATAACAGTCCTCGTAATTGCATGACGAGGAGCAAATCGCTAGTGCACGATAGCCTTAGCATGGAGTATCTTCTGCACGCAGGACTGCATCTCTCCGTGCTGCTAGCTACTTTATGTTAGACACTCATATCTCCCTGAGAATCTGATGAGAATTAATAGTTGTGCCTAAAATAAAAAATAAAACTGGAGATGTCTCCAACAAAGGGAACAGGCCTATATCTCATTAATTCTGCTTGAGTGACATCTCAGTGGATATCTAAAATTACTTGATGCTCAGCTCTTCACTGAGAGTGCAATATTGACACTCCATTCCATCTATTTATCTGCCTATAAGTCCACTGCTGAACATAGGCCTCCCCCGTTGATTGCCTCATAGGGGGGATATTACCATAGTTGCTACGCTTGGCAAGCGGGTTGGCAACCAAAGATTTTTTATTTTTAGCCGTTATGGAATACGCCGCTGTCCATCTCCTGATTGATTACCGGTTACTGTAACGATAACGTTACCATTATCGTTTTCGTTGTCAGCTATGTACCTCATACAAAGTTCACCGCTTAGCAGCGTTGCCAGATTTAACGAAAAACCGCAACTTTAATAGGATTACAAAGTATAAATGACAATATAAAGTTTGTACAACGTTTTTGATGGCTTTAACTGACTTCCTAAGTTTTAATTATATCATGTTACGGTAAAACCATATCACTATCACTATAATCGTTGTAATAATTATTCTGATAACACTATTAGAAATATCAGAATAATTACTACAACTATGATGCTCGGTAAAGGCAAAGATTAAATCAAATAGATTTAATTTTTTTATTTTTCAATAATTGCCAGCCGCCAAAATCCACCGCTAAACATTCTCCATAGATTGTCTCATAGGGGAAACATTTGCCATCGTCAGAACTTTTCAAACAAGCGGGTGTCTTCACATATGGATGTTTTCCATAGCCACCGATTACGTAGTCGTTCAATTAAAAATTTAATTGGTTCCTATAAGCCTCGAACATGGGTTGCTTGCGTACTGTGGATTTTACTGCAATAGTTTAATCAAAATGAAAACCTTTACATTTAACTCTCAAATTTAATTTCTTATAACAAATTAGCGTCTCAGTACTTAGTTGTCCGGAATCAAAGGGCGTTTAAAGCGCCAATTCCGCTTGTTTGTCGACTCTCACCAACTTTTCTCGTTTAAACTTGTTGTCTTTATCTAACGACTACAGAAATGCACTGAATAATTTGCAGGGAGAGATATTATTATTATTGTTATGTATACGTAGATATGTAGGTATAGTGTAGGCTGCGACCATCTTACAATAATAGGTACATTCGAATAAAGGGCAGTGCGTATTCAACTAAGCATAGTTTCACTTGTCCCGTTCGCATATTTAACAGTGGCGACGAGAATGGGATGGTGGCACGCTTTCCGTCGATTGTAATTCAGTGGATGATGGAGACTGATGACATCCTCTTTCCCCTTCCATATTTTGGGTCTTCTGGGCGTCTTCATCGTCAGAGGGCGCTGGTTGTGCCGACACGTTTGTAGAACTTGGGTCTGTGTTAGTAATATCTGGTGTAATGTCAGATATTTTGACAGAACTGGAGCTGTCGTAGTTGTTGTTAACTTTTGTTCCCATATAGGGCATTAATTGATTTTTGTGCTTTTTAAACACTAAAGAACTTACAAAGTCTTTGATAAAATATATTGTTTTACCAATTTTTTTTTATTACAGTGCCTCTTTCCCATACGAAGCGTTTATTCACATAATTTTTTTTATAAAGAACACTGTCCCCTTCTTTGAAATATTGTTTATTTGTCCCTCTATACGCTTTAATCTGACACTCTCGCTGAAGTGGTCAAACGAAATCAGTCTTTGCAGATTCTGTATGAATCTTTTTGTGACGAACACTTGCTATCGCCACAAGAGTATTCACATGTATACTTGGGAATAAGGTGATGATAGAAACATGATAGATTTCATAATTGTGAATGAAAGAATGAGGGGGGCAGTAGTAGATACAAGGGTTTACCGGGGGTCTAACGTACGAACGGATCATTATTTGGTTTTAATGCCGAATTAACCTTCCTATACCCGCGCGTTGGTCTGTGAGACCGACAAAACACTCTTTTGCGTTTTTTTCTTTATACATCAATGCCGACATTTTGTGCTTTCTGCTAGCTGCTTGATTCGTAGC
This sequence comes from Parnassius apollo, assembly GCA_907164705.1. Taxonomy (NCBI): domain Eukaryota; kingdom Metazoa; phylum Arthropoda; class Insecta; order Lepidoptera; family Papilionidae; genus Parnassius; species Parnassius apollo. The sequence continues at coordinate 28,791 of CAJQZP010001680.1, forward strand.
TACATTCCTTCCAATGTGCACAGTGCGTTCGTGCGAGCAGCACGTGTGGTCGTTTTTTGGCGCCAATTGGACTGTGGGATCGACGCGGATATAGGATAAATTTTTAGTGTAAGTAATAACTTCTATTATTCTTATAAAATTCGCTTGTTATTTATAGTTTTTGTATCATTATGTTATGGATAAGCATTGTTTATTATTTTTAGGTAATATTTTGCGTCAAGATGGACGAAAATCAAATCAGATTGATGTTGGAAGAAGAAAATTCTGATTCTAACTATGAAGATGAAAACGATAATGAGGTAGAGGATTTTGTTGAAATACAAGAAGATAACTACAATAGCGAGCAAGAGGATAATTCTGAGCATGAGCAAGAGGATCAATCTGCAGAGGAGAGCAATTCTCAAGTGGAGTCGGAAGATCATCAAACATATATAAATTATTACCTCAGAAAAGACCGTCACACGAGGTGGAACAAAACTCCCGCGTCAAATCCAGTAAGAAGACGTGCTAGGAACATCGTTACTCAACTTCCAGGTACTAAAGGTGGAGCTAAGTATTTGAAAGAACCCAGTGAGATATGGAGGTTATTTTTCACGGAGGATGTTAATGGTCGGATGGCAAAGTACACTAACGAACAAATAAAACGAATTTCATCTCAATTTATAAGAGAAAGAGACTGTACTGAAACAAATGAGATAGAACTTGAAGCACTCTTAGGTCTCTTACTCTTTGCTGGCGTTAGAGAAAATTGTCGACTGAATGCTAAAGATTTATTCAAGACTGATGGCTTGTTACCAGAGATATTTCGATTGACCATGTCCTGGAACCGTTTTTGTTTACTGTTACGGTGTCTTAGGTTTGACGACAAAGACACACGAGTTGTACGTGCTTCTGTTGATAAACTAGCACTCATCAGAGAGCTTTTTGAAGAAATTATAGCTGTATTTAAAGTTTATTACAGTTTGTCTCAGTTCGTCACAATTGACGAAAAACTAGAAGCATTTAGAGGTCGTTGTAACTTTAGGCAATATATTCCATCCCAGACGGGGGCCCGTATGCTAGAGGTCCCCGGGGGAATCCAGTGGCGCGACCGCGGACGCTCTGGCTGCGAAGCTCAGAGCGTCTCTGGACGCGGAAGAGGCCCGGGTGTCCAGGGCCGTCAGATGCGCAGGCCTGCGCATCATGGGTCTGGACGACTCGGTATCGGAGGAGGAGTTGGCGGCCGCCGTCGCCAGGTCCGGGGGTGCACTACTGACCAGGTCAGGTCAGGCGCCATACGCCCGGACCAACAGGGCATGCATGCCGCCACGGTGTGCTGCCCTGTTACGGCGGCCAAAACCATAGTGGAGGGCCGAAGGCTGCTGGTGAGCTGGATCTCAGCGCAGGTTAAGCTGCTGGAGCCCAGACCTCTGAGGTGCTATCGCTGTCTCGTGGGGCACCACGTATCAGTGAGATGCGCCTCGGAGGTTGACCGCAGTCGCCTGTGCTTCCGCTGCTGTCAGCCCGGACACATATCGGCAACCTGCTGCGCCACGCCGCACTGTGATGCGTGTGCGGCGACCGGCAAGCCAGCCGATCACCGGGCCGGAAGCAAGGCTTGCGTGCCACCCGCCAAGGCCAAGGCCGCGGGCAGGGTAGGGCCAAAGCCGCCACCGCCTCTGTGGCCTCCGCCGCAGCCGCAACTGCCACCGCCACCGCTGTCACTGTCGCCGCCGCCGCCGCCGCGACACCGACGCCCGCAGAGGGGCCCCCCGTGGAGGAAGCTGAAATGGAATGCCTATAACGGCCCCATTAAGCTTCCTTCAGGCGAATATCAACCACTGCGCCTGCGCTCAGGATCTGTTGCTCCAGAGCATGGCGCAGTGGTCTATTAACATCGCTGTGGTCGCTGAGCCGTATTTTGTCTGGCCTAGGGAGGACTGGGTGGCGGACCTTAACGGCTCAGTGGCCATCATCTCTTCGGCCGCCGCCGGTACCCCGACCCTTGAAGGTGTCAGGAGGGGTCAGGGGTGCGTAGCAGCACGGTTCGGGGAGTTCGTCGTTGTGGGGGTGTACTTCTCCCCCGAACCGATCTCTCGCCGAGCTCCACAACTCTCTTGCAGAGCTGAGAGCAGTCGTCGTCGGAAGTTATCCCCTCCCCGTACTTGTCCTCGGGGACTTCAATGCCAAGAACTTGGCTTGGGGTTCTCGTTGTACAGATGTGCGGGGTAGGATGGTGGAAGACTGGGCTCTGGAGACAGGCCTGGTCGTCCTAAATCGGGGTTCTGTCCCCACGTGTGTGCGGATGCGGGGGGAGTCGGTGGTGGACATCTCGTTCGCTAGCCCCGCTCTGTCGCCGCGTGCCATTGACTGGCGTGTCATGGAGGGGGGTGGAGACCTACTCTGACCACCGGTACATCCGGTTTGATGTCTCCACCCAGCCCTCGAGCGCGCCAGTCCAACAGGCCCCGAGTGGTCCGCGTTGGGCGCTGAAGCAGCTGGACCGGGAGCTCCTCCTGGAAGCCTCGATCGTGCAGGCCTGGGTGTCATCACCGGACAGGCCTGCCGACGTCAATGATGAGGCAGGGTGGTTCCAGGAGGCCATGTCCGAGATATGTGACGTGGCAATGCCCCGCGTCCGGCCAGGAAGCGCCCGGCGTCAGGTGTATTGGTGGTCGCGTGAGCTGACGTCTCTGCGCGAGGCGTGTGTCGCCGCGCGGCACCTGTACACCAGGCATCGCAGGCTCCGCATTCGTCCACCGAATGCGGCAGCCATTGAGGCGGAGCTGTACGAGGGATACAGAGCGGCGAAGAACGCCCTCCGGGAGGCTGTCCTGCGGGCCCGGGATCGGGCCCGTGAGGAGATGCTGGAGACTCTCAACAGAGATCCGTGGGGGGCGCCCTTACAAGATGGTGCGGGATAAACTCCGCACCTGGCCCCCCCGCTGACGCAAAGTCTCCGGCCCCAGCTCGTGGAGGACGTGGTGAGCGCTCTGTTCCCTGCGCGAGGGGAACATCCGCCCATCCGCCCCCGCCTATGGCTCCGCCACCTGCGGTGCCGGAAGCGGACCACCAGGACGACGACGACGACATCCCGGAAGGGACAGGGCTAGACCTGAGAGTGGCGGTACGTAGGCTCAAGGCCAGGGAATACCGCCCCAGGACCCGATGGCTTGCCTGGCAAAGCCTGGGTCCTGGCCTCGGAGGCTCTCGGGCCCCGACTGGAGGGGCTCCTAAGCGCATGCTTGGAGAGAGGCCAATTCCCGCTTCGTTGGAAGACGGGGGAAGCTGGTCCTCATTCGGAAGCCGGGGCGCCCTGCGGACTACTTCCGTCCGCATACCGGCCCGTGGTGCTGCTCGACGAGGTGGGCAAGCTCTTTGAAAGAGTCATTGCAAACCGCCTCGCCGAGCACCTTGCGGGGACGGGGCCGGATCTTGCGGAACACCAGTTTGGTTTCCGCAAGAGGCGCTCTACGGTGGACGCCATCATGCGCGTGAGAGCCCTCACGACGGGGGATGCAGTGGCCAGAGGGGGGTTGTCTTGGCGGTGTCTCTCGACATCGCCAACGCCTTCAACTCCATGCCCTGGAGCTGCATTAGGGAGGCACTCCGGTATCACCGGGTGCCGACCTATCTCCGTCGTATAGTCGGGGACTATCTGACGGACAGGGCCGTCATCTACCCCGGTCGCAACGGTGAGTGGAACCGGCGAGAGATGTCGTGCGGTGTCCCACAGGGTTCGGTTCTGGGGCCACCTCTGTGGAACATCGGTTATGACTGGGTGCTGCGCGCCGACCTCCCTACCGGCGTCAGCGTAATTTGCTACGCTGACGACACGCTGGTACTGGCACAAGGGGGGGTCGTACGAGGCGGCGGCGGAAACTATGACACGCGGGGTTGCGATAGTCGTTGAGAGGATTCGGCAACTGTGTCTCGAGGTGGCTCTGCACAAGTCCGAGGCCATGCACTTCAATGGTTCTCGGAACAGGCCACCACCGGGATCCTCGGTAATGGTAGGAGGGGTATCCATCGGCGTCGAGTCGACGCTGAAGTACCTAGGACTCGTCCTCGACGGCCGATGGAACTTCGTTGAGCACTTCCGACGTTTGGCTCCCAAACTGGAACGGACCGGGGCTGCCTTCAGGCGGCTCCTGCCGAACCTGGGGGGGGGGGCAAACGCCTCCTGCCGGAGGCTCTACGCGGGGATCGTGCGATCCATGGCCCTTTACGGGGCCCCGGTGTGGGCGCGTGGTTTGGCGCGGCTTGCCGTCCACCACCTGAACGCGCCCCAAAGGGTGGTCGCCGTGAAAATGGTTCGCGGCTACCGCACGATCTCCCGCGAGGCGGCGAGCCTCCTTGCCGGATTGCCGCCATGGGATCTGGAGGCGGTAGTCCTCGCACGCCTGCACGAATGGCGCGCGGAGGCACTACGCCGGGGGGAAACCCCGCTGCCGCGGCAAGTTGTCGCGCAGCGGACAGACTTCCGGCACGATCTCATGGCGACATGGAGAGAGCGACTGTCGCAACCCCGTGCTGGGCACGCCACTATAGCGGCGATAAGACCCCTCTTTGAGGAGTGGCTTGAGAGACGCCACGGCATCCTCACCTTCCGCCTGACTCAGGTCCTCACCGGACACGGTGTGTTCGGGAGGTTCCTGCACCGAATCGGGCGGGAGGAAACGCCCGGGTGCTCCCACTGCGAGGATGGACCGGAGGACACGGTGGAACACACCGTGGAGGTGTGCCCTGCTTGGGCGGAGCACCGCCGTGTCCTCGTAGCGGCGATAGGCAGCGGCGATCTCTCGCGTCCGGCCCTGGTCGAAGCCATGGTCCGGAGCGAGACGAAATGGGATGCCGTCACCACCTTCTGCGAAGCAGTGATGCTAGCGAAGGAGGTGGCGGAGCGGGAGAAGGAAAGAACAGCAGCTTTCCTCCCCGGCCGCCGCGGGAGACGCCCCGGGCGTCGGGGGCTACGTCGTGGCCCCCGGCCACCGTAGGCGCGGGCCTGTGGACGGCGAGCAATGGGTAGCTCGTCGTCCGTCCGTCTAACGACGACAGGCCGTGTCGACGGCGCGTTTTGTTCCACGCGCGCCTCAAAGAGCTGTCAGCAGCGTGATGGGGCCCGCAAGGGCCGACGCCTGCCGGGGCTGCGGGCTATTCGAAAGAGATACCGCGGCTCCGGAACGTAAGGGCACTGAAGGAACACGGATGGTTTTTAGTCAGTAAAAGTCTGACACTCCCTTACGCTCCACCCAGAGCGAGAGGGGTCATTAGATGATTTTCCATCCGCAAAAAAAAAAAAAAAAAAAAAGGCAATATATTCCATCGAAGCCCAATAATTACGGTATAAAAATCTACGCCCTGTCTGATGCCAAAATGTTTTATACCCAAAATATGGAAGTTTACGTTGGACAACAGCCTGCAGGCGCATATAGACTTGATAACTCGTCAATGGCTTTGGTTTTGCGACTCAGTGAAGGTATCTATAATACTGGCCGTAACATCACATGTGATAATTTCTTTACCAGTATTCCCTTGATAGATAAACTTGAGTCACAGAAGTTGACTGACACTTCGCAAAATTAAAGGGAACTGCCTAAACAGTTTACGGAGATAAGAGGCCGAGAAGAAAAATCCAGCTTATTTGGGCACCTTACGCGCTTGTATCTTATGTGCCCAAAAAGGGCAAGAATGTTTTACTTGTGTTTAACATGCATGATGATGCTAAAATCGACGTCGAAACCGGTAAATCTGAATTGATAATGGACTACAATGCGACAAAAGGTGGAGTTGATACTGTGGACAAAATGTGCGAAACCTATAACGTTGCACGAAGCACAAACAGGTGGCCCATGGTAATTTTTTACAGTTTGATGAATGTAACGGATATAAATTCATATGTTTTATACCTGCAAAACAATCCCAATAAGAAAGTCAACCGTAGAACTTTTCTGGAAGCTTCGTCCTATGACCTCATAAATACGCATCTCAGGAGACGGGTGGCCAACACGTCATTGCCAAAAACTCTAAAGTTACGGCTCTATAAAATATGTAAATTAGATGGTGCTAAGTCTGCAGCAACATCTAATAACAATAAAATCGGCCGTTGTGCATTTTGCACGTCAAAAAAAGAACCGTAAGACACGTTATAACTGCGTAAAATGAAAAATTTATTTTTGTATGGAACACGCGCTTATGGTATGCTCTGACTGCTATAGCGAGAATTCTGCCTAAAAATAGTTGTAAGTTTACTGTTAATTTACTTGTTATATTTAAGATTAAAGTTTGTTTTAGTTTATTATTTTTTGACAGGCCTGTTGGTCTAGTGGTTAGTGACCCTGACTGCTATGCCGGTGGTCGTGGGTTCGATTCCCACCCAGGACAAATGTTTATGTGATGAGCACGATCATTTGTTTTTTTTTATAGAATAGGGTGACAAACGAGCACACAGTCCACCTGATGGTAAGTGGTTGCTGCGGCCCATAGAGATCTATGGATCCTCCATTCTGTGCCTGGGTGTAATTTATCTATAATATTTATGTATTTAGAAATATATAAGTATGTTTATCAGTTGTCTAGTACCCATAACACAAGCTCTGCTTAGCTTGGGACTAGATGGCGTTGTGTGATAGTTGTGGAATATTATTATTATTATTATTATTATAAGAAGAAAAAAATATTTTTGTTACATTTTTATTAGCTCATATGAAAAACTTATTATTTTCCAGATACTGTAATAAAAGACTGTTAGTCAGTAAATAAATGATATACTGTCGACAAATTGTTTTTTTTTTTATTAACCTGATACTCCCTAGTTTTAGGAAAACGTAATTTCCTTATACGTTTTCTTGAAAAAATACCAAGAAATTGGGTTCCGAACTTTTGGTCTATGAGACCGTGCGCGGGTATAGGTGTCACAATATTTGGAAAGATCTATTCAGGTGTTGGCGCCATCGGTCATCTGTGTCTACCACTGCGTTACAGTGTATTAGAACAGAAAGGTTACAAGAGGAAGGTGAGAAAAACAAGCTCAAATGTAGACTGAAAGAAAATATAAGTGGTTTGGATGAATTATGTATGAATGAGTTAGACTTGGAGAATGTATGGCAAAATGTTAAGAAAGGTTTAGTGGATGCAGCTACCGAAGTATGTGGTATTAGTAACAGAAGAATGAAAGGAAAAATAATACGTTATGGTGAGATGATAAGATAAGTAGATGAGAGGTATGGAAGTTGAAGTAAAGAAGAGAGCATGGCTATATTTACTAGCAACAAAGACCGGTAATTCTAGCGTTACGAATGATGATATTGAAAGAAAAAAGTCAGTTTTTAGACATCTAAATAAGAGAGTAAAAGAAGTAGTTGAAAGGAAAAAGCAAGAAAGAACGGATAAGAATGATAGAAGAATATCGGATAACTTCCAGACAAATATTAAAATGTTCTGGAAACTCGTAAGAACTGCCAGGGACTTTCAAAACAGACTATAATGAATGCTGTAAGGGACGAGAATGGCTATATTCTGAATAATGAAGTTTTGAGTTTAAAGAGATGGAAGGAATATTTTGAAAGCGTGTTTATGAGTGAGGAGACAACGTATAAACTAAATGAAGTAGAAATTCCGAAAAAAGGGGAAAGAGGTAGCGAGATAAGAATAGATGAATACTGAAAGAAATGAAAAGCATGAAAGTAATTAAGGCTGCCGGATATGATAGAGTTTCACTCGAAATGCTAAGGGCTGGAGAGAAAGTGTTGGCAGGCCTGCTGCACACCTTGTTTAATTTATGCTGGGAAATGAAGCGGGTACCGGTAAACTGGTGCAAAGCCGTGACAGTCCCAGTATATAAAGAAAAAGGGTCGCAGCAGGACTGTAAAATCTACCGTGGTATCAGCTTTATTAGCATTGTGGGATAACTGTATGCTAAGGAACTTTGGGATTTGGGATGTGCAAGCGGGATTTAGAAAGCGAATGGGATGTACAGATCAAGAATTTTCCATGCGCATGATCGCGGAGAAGTTTTTGGCCAAAAACCAAAAGGTTTTTTGTGCGTTCATGGACTTGGAAAAAGCCAATGACAGAGTGGATAGGGATGTGCTATGGCAAACACTGAACTCATTTGGGTTGAGCGCTGGTTTGATACAGGCATTGGAGTATCTTTATAGGAACTCTAGTGCTTGTGTTAGGATCAACGGGATCTACTCGGACTGGTTTGGCATCCATAAAGGTGTCAGACAGGGCTGTGTGGATTCCCTGTGGCTGTTCAACCTATTTATGGACAGTTGTTTGCAAAATTTGAAAGTTGAAGAATACGGATTAAGAATGGGTGAGTTAACAGTCAAATGCCTTTTGTACGCCGATGATCAAGTTATTCTTGCGTCGTCGGCGGCTGAGATGCAAATGATGGTTAGATTAATGGACAGATTATTAAAAGAAAGGGGTATGAAAGTGAAAGCGAGTAAGACTAAAGTTATGGTTTTTGAAAGAGAAGAAAGTAGGACGATATGTGAAATAAGAATTGAAGGGGAGTTCATCGAGCAAGTAGATGAGTTTGTATATCTGGATTGCGTATTTAGCAGGGATAGGAGTTGTGATAAGGATATAGAACGACGAGTGAATGCAGGAAATAGAGTAAATGGGGCCATACACACTATTGTGAAGAGTCAAAATGTGTCGAAAAAGGCACGTACGGCAATTCACAATGCTGTGTTGGTCCCTACTTTGACGTATGGTAGTGAAAGTTAGGTGTAGCAGAAGAAGCACGAGAGTAAAATGAACGCAGTAGAAATGCGGTCTTTAAGGAGTATGTTAGGGCTGAATCTGAATGACAGGGTGAGAAATTGTGTGATAAGAGAAGAGTGTGGTTTGCAAGGCATGTTGTGACCAGGATTAACAAAGGAATGCTTCGGTGGTTTGGTGATGTGGAAAGAATGAATAATGAAAGAGTGACAAAGAAAATTTATGTTGCAGAAGTGAATGGCAGAGTCGGAAAGGGACGTCCTAGGCGAAAATTTATCGACCAAATTGGCGATTTATTGAAAAGGGGCCAAATTAGGAGTACCCTTAACCGACGAGCATGTATGCGTAGGTGTATGGATGTGAAGGAGGCGAGAGAGGTGTGTCAAGATCGTGCCAAATGGAAGTCTGTATTCTCTCCCTACCTCTCTGGGTGACTGCTGAACATAAGTCTCCAACGTAGATTGCCTCATGGGGGGATTTTGCTATAGTTGCCATGCTTGAAAAGCGGGTTGGCAACCGCAGTTGTTTTTTATTTTGTGGTCATAATATACTGTGGGTAATATTTCTATGTTTAATCCCGAAATAATTCCATTTACGTAAACACAAGTATTCGATGCCAAGTTTGTTGACATAGTTAAATAATTTTCCGATTTGTTAATTCACACATCATTCAAACTTACTCTGGGACATTTGGGCGAAATCAGCCGTTAGTAACTCGATGACCGAGAACTAAATCAATTCAAAATAATTTATCATCATCATGATTACAGACTGACACTGCCATACTTTAAACTGAATTAATTTTCAGTAATTTGATAATTATAGGCATAACTTAGCCCAAACCGATGATATAATTTTGAGGATGATTTTGTGTGGGGCTTCCCTGTGAAACGACAGAATGCTGGTTATATTTATAAATATTTGTAATTATTCTTCAATATTATATTAGATTTATATAGAAAACAAACTATTGTATTGGGTCCATAGGTTTGTCCGTGTGGAGTTTATATATGTAAAACGCAACTCATCACAGTAGAGAACAAAATCCAAGGGTAAAATTATCAAAACAAAGAAAAACGGAATATACTCGTAAAAGCCTAAAAAGCATAAGCAATACTTTATTAATTTAACATCCCTAACTAATTTACTTCCTTATCCGGACTCCGAAACTTTAATTTTAATTTAATTTCCTGGTCGTTCACTACGATATAATAATGCTAAGTTTTAAGCAAAAATACTTACGTTACATTTTCACGATAGTTTTCAAAGTTTTTTTTTTTGGTATGGCTCAATGTAACATCCTATGATGAGACCGCAGGCATGTGCTGTTCCAATGGCAAAGTGTCTCTTCCGTTACTTGGGGAACCAGAAGAACCTTTGAAAACTCTCTTTTTATATGATGCTAAAGAGTCACGGCGCTTTTTAAACAGGAACCGGAAATATAACTCATGCTTTCAAATGACGTCCTTCGGAGTTGACCGGGAAATAATAATGCCGGGATTTTCTCCTACATTTACGGTGCAAGGGCAAATTTATCATAGAATAGGTTCACTTTTTCCAGCTGAAAACGCCAATTTATCCAGGGAGTTGAGAGAGACACAGTGTTCAAAATTCAAAGATTATTGCATGAGCGTAACATTTTAGTCAAAACATTTAAAACTGCTTTAGAAAACCTACCTGAAGAGGATTATAAAGTCGTCATTCACGCAGATTGGAACCCTCCAGGAGAGCATGAAAGGCGCTACAATGCACCTTTGATAAACGAAATGGCAGCTGTAATTAGTGGTGATCAATTTTCTTCACGAGACATTGTCTTGCAAGCACGTGATGATACGTTGCAACGGGTAGCCGATACACACAAGTTTTATGACGCTCTGCAATACCCATTGATTTATTGCAAAGGACAAGAGGGTTATCATTTTCAAATTCCACTCATTAACCCGGTCACAAAGGAGCCTACTCCGAACAAAAAAGTATCATGCATGGATTTTTATGCGTATCATATGATGTTGCGAGAAAATGATTTTAACCTCTTAGCCCGGTGTAGACAATAATTTCATCAATTTTTGGTAGACATGTATGTGAAGGTAGAAAGTGAACATCTCCGTTAGATATCTTTAAATCGAAAAAAGCTGCACGTTGAGAATTATATACATTTACAAGATGCAGTTTTTAGCGACGCCAATGTAAACCCCAGAGATTTAGGTAAAATGGTAATTCTGCCCTCATCATTCGTTAACAGTCACCGCTACCTACATGAGTACACACAAGACGCATTCGCCTATGTACGAACTTACGGAAGACCTGATCTTTTTATTACTTTTACTTGCAATCCCACATGGAAAGAAATAAGCGAGGAGCTAATGCCGGGCCAAAAAAGTACTGACAGACACGATTTAGTTGCTAGGGTATTTCGATTAAAAGTACAAAAACTGATGAATGTAATTAACAAAGGGAAAATTTTCGGAGAGGTGCAATGCTTCATGTATTCAATTGAATGGAAAAAGAGGATTACCGCATGCCCACATTCTAATATGGCTTGAAGAGAAGTTGCGGCCCAGCCAAATAGACGACATAATAAGCGCCGTGATTCCGGATCCTGAGCAAGATAAAGAATTGTATGTACCATCGTTCAAAATATGATTCACGGTCCATGTGCAGCACGAAATTCAATATCGCCATGTATGAAGGAAGGAAAATGTACAAAGAAATTCCCTAAACAGCTATTAAAAAAAACAGTGCACAATGACAATGGCTACCCTTTATACAGACGCAGAGCTCGCGAAGCTGGTGGCAGGAAAGTTACAATCAAAACTCGCTCTGGAGCGTTCGAAACCTTAGATAACAGCTGGATTTTCCCGTATTCGCCAATTCTATGTAAAATGTTCAATGCCTACATTAATGTAGAAGCATGTGGCTCTGTCCGCGCAATCAAGTATATCATTATGTATATAAATAAAGGAAGCAACCAAGCAATATTTATTCTCAGGAGTGAAGGTGAGGCAAATCCCGTTAATGAAGTAAAGACCTTTTAAGCAGGGCGTTATGTCAGCAGTAACGAGGTAGCGTGGCGTCTCCTTGGCTTCCCTTTACACGAAAGGCACCCAACAGTTACTCACCTTTCTGTGCACTTAGAAAATGGAGAGCGTGTATATTTCACCGAAAGAAATTTCCAAGAAAGAATTGCATCACCACCAAAAACTACACTAACAGCCTTCTTTCAACTTTGTCAAACCGACCCCTTTGCAAAAACGTTGTTATATTCTGAAGTCCCCCGCTATTACACTTGGAACACATCTAGGAAGGAGTGGAAACGCTGTATTCAAGGCGCAACTGTTGCAAATTGGCCCGGTGTAAAGTCATCAGATGCCCTTGGTCGTGTGTATACCGTCCATGCAACTAATTTTGAATGTTTCTGTTTACGATTGCTGCTGCACCATGTTCGGGGTCCTACAGGATATAAAGACCATAAAACTGTCAACGGTCAGGAATGCGCAACTTATAGAGAAGCATGTGAAGCTCTGCATCTTTTAGAAAACGATAATCACTGGGATGAAACCATGGAGGAAGCTGTGCAGTGCCAGTCACCAGCCAAAATTAGGGATCTTTATGCAAATCTTATATCATCTTGCGGGCTATCTAATGCACTTGAATTGTGGGACAAATATAAAGAGTACATGGCGGAAGATATTTTGCGAAGGTTACAGCTGACACACGCGAACATGACATACAATGAACACATTTATAACGAATCACTTGGAAAAATTGAAGATAAAGTAATGGCAATAGTAGGCAAAAAATTAAGCGACTTTGGAATGATAAGCCCTCAGCGAACAACCGAAAAAGAACTAAGTGATGAAATTATATATGAAACAAACTACGATATACCAGCTTTGCAGCAGCAAGTAGCCGAATTTGTACCCCGCTTGCTTCCCGAACAAAAACGAGTTTTATACAAAGTATTAGGACAAATTGAATCTGGAAATGGTGCACTTTTCTTTTTAGATGCCCCTGGACGACCTGGGAAGACATTTTTGTTAAATTTATTATTAGCGCAAGTACGTAAGTCGATACAATTATAGTGAAATTATATTTTTTGTAGCAGTTACATTTAAAATGCTTTCCGATTCCTTTCCTTTTGTCGCCTGTTACGAACATAGTTGTAACTTTTATATTTTTTATGCAAAAATAACAGCAAAAAATAAAGTAAAACTAACAAATAAATAACGTCTGTTTTATTAATATCAAGAATTATTTACAATAAAGTTTTTATTGGATCATATCCATAAACGACAATATGTACAGCAGATGCATCATAATTTCATTTTACACATAAGAAAATTTAAAGCTTACTTCATACAAATTTCATACAAATATTTACATGGGCCCTTATTCATGAATATATTATTTGTTACACTTGTTAATCTTTTCTTATGCTCAAAGCGTTATTTTATAAAAATCAAACAAATGTTAAGAGAGCGCATGATGCGAAAAGCTATAATACCATTTTTTCTCCAAGGATCACGGAATAAGGGTGAGTGATTTCTTAATTTCGATATATGGTAACATAATATTGTCAATCAGTTCATATAGAACTGTTATGAGCTAATTAATGAAAAGAAAATGTGTTACCCTGTTAATATAGGGATAATCTCTTCTTATATCGTTAGTTATATTTTTCATATAAACATATATAATGCAATGTAGACAACAAATAGTTTTGTTTTGTAAGTGTTTAATTTAACTAAAATAATAATTGATTAATTATTTACAAAAAATATAATTTAAAAATCATGTTCTATTTGATGACATGCAATAATTTTATAAATACCTACATACTATTATCGTTCGATAACAATAGTGACATTTATTACCAAAAACCTCAAAGATATACTTAATTAAAATATTTTATATTTAGAACACTTTCGTGTCTATTTAAAAATAATCAATTTTAGGCCAAAATTTTACCACATACCAACCTAACATCATATGAAATATAGAGGAAGATATTTAAAATTTAAAAAAATTTCAAGTCACGAAAAATATTCTGAAATATGAAAATTCATATCATAGAGATGAATATTTAAATAACTATAATATTTGTAAAACGCGAAAATGTTCACGTTATTTTATAATACACAAAAACCCAATTTTCAAAATGTGTTATTTCACTAAAGTTCTCTGCAATTGTTTTCAGTTTTAAGATACGACTTTGGACAATGTGACTAGACGTTTAGCTGGAACACTTGGAATGTCACCCGGTGCGTAGATATTCAGCGTGATACCTGTAACGAAATATGTTTTATTTTTCTTTTGTGACATTTACTTTTACAATCACTACTACTAATACCAGGCCCATTTTACTGCATACAGAGCATTCAGTATTTTGTCTTTTGTTTTTCTTCAGTAATTCTTCCATACTTTCGGATCGCAAAAGCTAAAAAAAATAATAATTTAATTACGTATAATAACTTTTCTTACCTAAAACAATTTTCTATAATGTTTTCATTGGACTACCAGTAATGACTGAGCTAAAGCTGGTAGCAAAATCAATGCTGTAACTGTGCACGTGCTTGTTCCTGAAAATTAAACAAAATATATAAAAAACAATTTAACATCAACATATAATAATCATAAGTTCTGGTTTAACTCTTTAGTTTACAAACTTTTCTAAGCAACAGTAATCTACAAATTTACTACAAAGGTTACAATATTTACGTTATTTCTTAGGTACGTGGTAGAGCCGCGCTTCAGTTTTATTACAGTTGTAGCACGAATTGTTTCGACCTAGGTAGAACCACGCCCCCACAGTATACCGGTGTAAAATAGCAGAATAATGCTGCTGTGTTTCTCAGGGTCAGTTTAGAGAACAAGAGACCGTTTTTACTGGAAAAAAGGCATTCCATCTATGTCCTCTCCTGGTGACAAGGCATCTGCATTTTGAATCTTAATCGATCAGATCAGGAGAATTAGGAGGTCTCTCTCTCGCTCTGTGTTTTTTTTTTAAGCTTTATTCCATAAAAAATGTTGGAAGATCTCAATCTTATTAATGCCTACTTAAGAAAATAACAAATATACCTACTTCTTCTCTATAGGTTATAGACTTAGTTAGATAATAAAAAAAGAAACAAATAAAGGTAGTGATGAAAATATAAAAATTAAGAGCGAACACGTTTATAGATAAACGTAATACTATATAATAACGATTAAAAAATAACTGGGCCTGTTTCTTTCTAATTTTTGACTAGGTTTCTGTAATGTGCTCGTATAAGGGAGCGTCGATAAAATAGAGCGGGTTTGCTGGCGGGATGTTAACTGGAGAGCATACAGTAGCAGTTAGATGAGCAATAAATAACACTTCTTGAGAGTTTCTTCTTATTTTATTTCTTGATTCCTTATTATTACATTGCCGGATTTGGAATGTTTTACCACGAAAAACGCCCCTTTTTTATAAGCGGCTGTAACCAATCGTAATTAAGAAAAAATCGCACACGGCATTAGTGAATCTATTGACCAATCAGAGCACAGAATAACCCTTTCTAAGAGGGATTTACAATTTCCTTAATAAACGTGGTAAAACATATCTTACAATATTTATATTTATTCCTAGCGATAGATACAACTTATTTCTATTATTCTAAACCTAAATTATTCAATAAACCTTTATTTTACACTTATAAAAATAAAAATAGCTTCGCGGTCGCTTCACGGTTTAGCTCCGGAGTAGGATAGTATTTTTTGCCGAACATACAAGTAGCGCCGCCAAGAGGTAGGAATGTACAACACTTTTTTTCAGGATTAATGCTTAAGAATCTATACAATATTTTTTTCATAAAATTTAAATCTTTCTCATAATGAAATGACATTGTATAGTGATTAATTGACATATTAATGTTTCTTTTGAATTACTTTAAAGTAAAAAGAATTACATTAATCACCTATGTGTTAATAGCTCTTAAAGTTATGATAAAAGAAATCTTACTAGAAAATAAGCTTATACTTGCGTCTAATGTTCTAATCAGACCTAAATAATATTAAATAGATTCATATAAGTTACTTTAAGATAAGAATAGAAGTGTTTAATTTACTTTCCCGTTTTCAGCACTAATCAGTCTTTACACTTAGCTTTATTTTACGAATAGGAAACAATTAAGATTAAATACTATCACTCAGTTTTAAATCACTGATAAGAAAATAATTAAGATTAAATGTTCGAATTCACTTTGTCGTCGCTAACAGTTTCTAGGTGGTATAATTGCTTTCCTTCCTAAGATTCCTCCCTTTCTGCCGTTAAACATCGTTACTTACATAATAGCGTGCAGGGTGTAGCGGGCCGGTATACACGCTATTGAGTATTCTGTCTTAGTAGAGAGATACCGTATCTGTAGATTTCTTTCCTTAAAGTTCGTTGCATGTGTCCATTGGCAGCAATAGCCATTTACCATCAGATGGATTGTAAAACCATTTGTTACTTCAATTTTATAATAGAAAAGTAAAATTTTATTAAATTATACAAAACCCATCGCTCTGTCTTGGTTCAAATGTTCTGGGTTAAAAACAAACACGGTTTCAGACTGCAAGACATTTTATCTTAGCCTTCGAGGGTAACAAAGCGTATGTGGTATTTTTTGCTTAAGTGCTGAGTAACTGTAGGTGTCAATGGGATGGCGAAGCCAACCGAGATAAAATGGACCGTTAACTCATGTTTTGTTCAAATACAACTAAAAATGTTTTGTTCAACTATGAGAATAATAGTAAAATATTTCATTCATCATATACCATCAAAATCCACTGCTGAATAAAGTCCCCCCTAGGGGATATTGATCATAGTTAACACACTTTGCAGGCGGGTTATCAGCTGCCGTTTTTATTATTCAGTATTTACCGGGAAGATGGTGCTGCCCATTCCCTTTAACACCTGTAACGACATCCTCGGGATGATATGGGCTAGTGGATTCACATGCACCAGCACTGATGTGAATAATTTATAAATTAAATTTGTGAAAGGTGTAGTGGGCAACTTAGTTACTAACAATATAAAGTAAAATAAAACCAATAATGTATGAAATAAAAGCAAATTAAAAATCAATCTAATAATAGGCATCGCAAGCGAATCTTTTTTTAGGTAATAAAAGGTAGTTAAACATTTGACACAACGACCAGTACCGCCCTTGACATCAAAAGACATAGATGCTTTAG
>CAJQZP010001681.1:0-64224 GCA_907164705.1 Parnassius apollo
TTTTTCGAAATCATCCATGAAAATGTCCGCCATAAGTGGACTTAGAGGGGACCCCATAGCTAACCCTTCTTTTTGTAGATAGAAACGGTTATTAAACCGGAAATAATTTTGTTTCACACAGAGAGAGGTTAAATTAAGAAGATCATTTGTTTCCCCGGGGATGCAGACGACGTTTTTTAAAGAGATCTGAGAGTATACGCAAACAGTCAGGGAATTGGACGTTTGTGAAAAGACTATCAACGTCTAAAGACAACAACATAGATTTAGGTGGAATACGAATATCTTTTATTTTGGAAATAAGTTCTAAACTATTTTTAAGGCTGTAAGTGGGGTTGAAACCAGATTTCTCCCGAAGGGAGGAAGTTTAATTTTTTAGCAAGGAAATAAGCTGGTGCACCTATATATGAGACAACTGGACGAATAAGAACATGTTCTTTATGTAATTTAAGTAACCCATATAAAGTGGGTGCTTGAGGATTCATTGGAACAAGATTGCTCCGAGACAAGTTGTGATCGGGAAAAACATATGACGACTTTTGTATACATACTTTAATATCCGAAGTAAACTTTTTGGTTGGATCAGACTCTGTCGTAAAGCGACAGTTAAAAACTAAAGAACCTAACCTAACAACGAAACAACCAAAAAAGAAAATAATTTATTTAAAATTTGTAAAGATATTTACAGTTTCTTTTATAAAATGTAAAGCCACAATTAAAAACTATAGAACCTAACCTAACAACGAAACAACCAAAAAGAAAATAATTTATTTAAAAAATTGTAAAGATATTTACAGCTTTTTTTTATAAAAAAAAAGGTATGAGGGTGATGATGGGCTGTAGTGATGATAGTGAATTACAATTTTAAAAAAAAATAAAAGTTAATAAAGATAAATGAGTACGGAAACAATGTATGTACAGGCTATGCCCGTGTTAGATGCACAGCGCCTAATCTAGGTACACGCAGCGCTTGAAGTAGGCACACACAGCGACCAGAATGAGCACACACAACACCCGGAGTAGACACACACAGCGCCTGGAGTAGACACGCAGCGTCTGGAGTAGGTCCACGCAGCGTCTGGAGTAGGTACACACAGCGTATTGAGCAGGTACACGCAGCACTTAGAGTAGGCACACACACACACCGCTCGGAGTAAACACACACAACGCCCGGAGTAGACACACACAGTGCCCGGAGTAGACACACACAGCGCCCGGAGCGCCGGAGACACGCAGCGTCTGGAGTAGGAACACGCAGCGCTTGAGACAAGCACGCTCAGCGGCCGAAGATAGCGCGGGCACTAATAGGTGGAGGCGTAGGCGTGGCTAGGCGACGACTTCAGGAGAAGGCAGAGGCTTGCAAGATCCCGAGGCAGTGCGGATAAAGCCTTTAAGAGGTGCTTCTCGTATCAAAGCTGAAGTGAGAACCTCTATTGGCCGATTCCTCGGCTTTTATACTTTTTGACGGATCTGGGATAAGAACGAGAAATTATTTGAAATTATTTAAATTAAAAGCAAATTTTTGTAAATGGCCAAGAAGAAAAGAGTATTTTTGAAGTAAAAACATCAGGCCGGTAACGATATTTGAATAAAAATTGTCATGACAACCAGATAAACAACGATGTCAAAACATGTCAAATTTTGGTTTTAGGCTCGTAATAGAGAAACGGCAAGATTTAAGTGAAAAATGAGATATTATTGATATAGGAAAAAAAGGTAGCGCAACAGTGCGCACGAAGCCCGAAATTGCAGAGTTACGGAGAACTAAATAAAATACCGAAAAAGGTAGACTCCATTGACACCGATTTAAAAAGTGCTGATAACGTGAAAATACGATGTGAAAATGATTTGTTATTGTGTTCTTATGGTTTAAAAACGTTACAGGATCCTATGAAAATAAAGGTGATGCAAAATATCCAGTTTTGAGGCTAATGCAGAAAATCAAAAACAGAATGGAAAAATAAATTTAAAATAGTGTAAAATGATATGTAAGTAGCATAACACTACATTTTCCCCCCGACCCTGGAAAATTTTTGACTCAGCAAAAATTTTGACATGTACATCTTAAAAAACCATAAAAACACAGCTTTGCAGTAACAGACATCACCAGGCAAAATCAGATATACCATCTCTTACATTCATCATCTGCATTCAGGTAAGGGTGGAGTTCACATTCAATGACTACCACTCTAAAAGTGTGTTTTCGAAAGGACATTCAGGCTTATATAAGGAGTTGTCATCCGCTCCTGCGTGGAAAAAAAACATTTTGAAAGGACATCCAGGCTTATTTAAGGAGTTGTCATCCGCTCCTGAGTGAAGATAAAGTTAAAGAAATTAATCTTAAGCAAGCTTTAGTCGCTATGACTTAAGTAAAGATTAAGAACGGCCAGAGCGGTAGGGCTCAAAGCCAGAGATGAGCAACATCACTAAAAGGACATTCAGGCTTATTTAAGGAGTTGTCATACGCTCCTAAGTGAAGATAAAGATAAAGAAATTAATCAGGTAATAATTATACATATATACAAACATATATACAAATATACAAACATATATACAAATGTAGTGTCATGCAAAACAGTATTAGCTGGTTCCTCACATCTAATCTTCACTTCGTATTCGAGTTCGGCCTTGTTAAGGAATTCGTACTTAATAACCCTTTTCATTGTTATAATTAAGTGCAAAGTTAATTTTAAAAAATAAAAATTTAATTAAAAATTGTACCTCTTTAAGTTATCTAGAATAAAAATATTAAAGTGATGAATGTAAGTGAAGTGTTATATGTAGGTCTAAATATAATCCAGATAAGTTGAAAAACTAGACGAAGTTTTGTTTTAGAATTTGGAAGATAGTACCTCTTTAAGTTCTCTAGAATAAAGATATTAAGGTGATGAATGTAAGTGAAGTGTTATATGTAGGTCTAAATATAATCCAGATAAGTTGAAAAACTAGACGAAGTTTTGTTTTAGAATTTGGAAGATATGATAAGGATGAGTAAATAAAGAGTTAAGAATGAAAGAGAAAGCAATTAAATCAAAAGGAAATGGATAAGGCGTAGTTAAGGTGAAGAAAAGAGAAAAAAGAAAAATTAAGAGAGAAGAACTTTTACGTTGGGCGCCAAAATGTCGTGAAGCGACAGTTAAAAACTAAAGAACCTAACCTAACAACGAAACAACCAAAAAGAAAATAATTTATTTAAAATTTGTAAAGATATTTACAGTTTCTTTTATAAAATGTAAAGCCACAATTAAAAACTATAGAACCTAACCTAACAACGAAACAACCAAAAAGAAAATAATTTATTTAAAAAAATTGTAAAGATATTTACAGCTTTTTTTTTATAAAAAAAAAGGTATGAGGGTGATGATGGGCTGTAGTGATGATAGTGAATTACAATTTTTTAAAAAAAATAAAAGTTAATAAAGATAAATGAGTACGGAAACAATGTATGTACAGGCTATGCCCGTGGTAGATGCACAGCGCCTAATCTAGGTACACGCAGCGCTTGAAGTAGGCACACACAGCGACCAGAATGAGCACACACAACACCCGGAGTAGACACACACAGCGCCTGGAGTAGACACGCAGCGTCTGGAGTAGGTCCACGCAGCGTCTGGAGTAGGTACACACAGCGTATTGAGCAGGTACACGCAGCACTTAGAGTAGGCACACACAGACCGCTCGGAGTAAACACACACGACGCCCGGAGTAGACACACACAGTGCCCGGAGTAGACACACACAGCGCCCGGAGCGCCGGAGACACGCAGCGTCTGGAGTAGGAACACGCAGCGCTTGAGACAAGCACGCTCAGCGGCCGAAGATAGCGCGGGCACTAAGAGGCTTGCAAGATCCCGAGGCAGTGCGGATAAAGCCTTTAAGAGGTGCTTCTCGTATCAAAGCTGAAGTGAGAACCTCTATTGGCCGATTCCTCGGCTTTTATACTTTTTGACGGATCTGGGATAAGAACGAGAAATTATTTGAAATTATTTAAATTAAAAGCAAATTTTTGTAAATGGCCAAGAAGAAAAGAGTATTTTTGAAGTAAAAACATCAGGCCGGTAACGATATTTGAATAAAAATTGCCATGACAACCAGATAAACAACGATGTCAAAACATGTCAAATTTTGGTTTTAGGCTCGTAATAGAGAAACGGCAAGATTTAAGTGAAAAATGAGATATTATTGATATAGGAAAAAAGGTAGCGCAACAGTGCGCACGAAGCCCGAAATTGCAGAGTTACGGAGAACTAAATAAAATACCGAAAAAGGTAGACTCCATTGACACCGATTTAAAAAGTGCTGATAACGTGAAAATACGATGTGAAAATGATTTGTTATTGTGTTCTTATGGTTTAAAAACGTTACAGGATCCTATGAAAATAAAGGTGATGCAAAATATCCAGTTTTGAGGCTAATGCAGAAAATCAAAAACAGAATGGAAAAATAAATTTAAAATAGTGTAAAATGATATGTAAGTAGCATAACACTACAACTCTAACAGTTGAAAGTCGTCACCTTGGATAACATCGTTAACCTTCTGGCTATACCCGCTACTCTCCATAATGACAACAGTATTTCCCTTGTCGGCCTTAGTAACAATAAGGTTATTGTCTTTTATTCTATGTTTTAGTGATATAAAAATGTGGAACTCAGGATTGCAATGGGAAGATGCCTTTGAAGTCTTACATACCTGTAATAAGGGGCTGCGACTGTGTGTGCTGGAGCAGTTGGAGATTTTAAAAAGTAATAATGGTAATTATACACTGCTGAATGAACAAACAAATGTTTCTAATTCACCTTTGTTAAACATCTTTAAGGCCAATCTTTAATAATAATTTTAAGATTAATAATAATAAATAATTATAATAATATCAATAAAACAATAATAATAATAGTATTTAAAATATTAATCATAACAATAATAATAATTAGTAGCAGATTTGTTATCGCACGGCACGGTCACTCAAAACAATAATAATAATAGTATTTAAAAATAATCATAACAATAATAATAACTGTTGGCAGGTTTGTTATCGCACGACGCGGTCACTCGCTACTTTGGTAGGGAGCGATTGTGTCAGCGTGTATAAATAGCAACTGTTTCGACTCGCCGCTCACTTAGCGGTCAGCCGCCGTAGAGTCTATATTACCTGAGGATGCCTCGTGTAGAGGCGAAACACGTGTCGTATTATCGTCGATGGTGTGTCTTGCCTGGAATAGTGGTGTTGAGAGTAGTGGTGCTTGGTCTAGTGGTGACGGAGTTAGTGTATGCAATTGAGGGAGGGCGGGAGGTGCGCTTCAATCCAGGTAAGACACATCATTTTATATGTTTAGCGGAAAGTTGCAAAGAAATTTATATTTTTATTTTTTATTATAATGGATTTCCGCAAAGTAACGCCTGATTCTATCAATTGTGTGCTTAATTTTTTTTCGTAAGTAACTTAAACTATTTACTTTATTATATAAAAAATTTTCGTGTTATAATTTAACTTGACGTGTTAAAACATGCGTTAAGAAAATCTTTTTTTGCTATTAGTTTATTAGCAAAAATTCCACTTTAATAAAAATTCATATTTAACATGTATATTGATTGATAAGTAATAACCGTCGTAGATGGTGCTGGTTTAAAAATTCTTCAAAATGAATGAGAGCTTGTTGAATTTAGGAATAAGCAATTAACGTTAGCTGTTTTTAAAATTAAAATAGTTACATTAAAAAATGCTGTTACATTATATAGTTATCGATAAAACGCCCATCATTAAGCTTGAACCAACGGGACGCCCCGAATGGAATTGACAGACCTACTTTAGGAGAAGCAAAATAGTGTTGTTATTACAATGTGACGTCCTGCTTTGCTATGAGTATCTGTGGTCTAGTTTAGTTGAAGGTTTAGGAATATTTTTAGCAGTTTCCATAGTCACCTGCTGTAAGTTTTTTTATAGCATAAGGGTGACAAACAACAACATAGTGCACTTGATGGTAAGTGAATACTGTGGCCCAAAGAAACCTACATTTGTCCCGGATTAAGAATTAATATGCGTATTTATTGTCATCCCTGAAGACCAAGATGGAATGCCACGTTACCAATAAGAAAGGTCTCCGGTTCTCTACATTTAAAGCATTGTCCTTCCTCGGTCAAGTCGAACCTAACCTGTTACAATTACAATATAGCTACAGCATGGCTCTACCACGTTCAAGTTGACGCCATTGTCGAATTTAGTCGGGGAAATTAAATTTAAATGCGTTTTTGAATCACTCTTATTCATCCACTCACAACAACACATTCACGACTCCTTTTTATAAATTTTTTTAAATTTTTTTTTCACATTCAACCTTTGTTAAATAAAAATTCACATGCAACCTTTGTTCATGGAGCATCTGGCGGAAATCATATTGAGTCACGTTGTCATAAGTCACGTACTACCGCGGTTGAGGACGGAACTTCTACACAGGTGACGACAGCCCTTTCATAGCTCATTCATCATGCCGATTTTGGACATTACATAACATTAATGACAGTACTCAGAAAATAATAATAAAACGTGCTTAAAATTTTCTTTGTAATATTCTCTAGTTAGAATTTGTTTAGTGACTTGTGAATTATTATGGTGATGTATTTTAGATATAAAATAATCAACAGCCATTTATTTTATCAATATTTGTTTTTTTTAATCTTCGTAAATTTTGAACAAAATATAGTCTAGATCTCTTCTGGTATTGCTCTTCATCTGTTCGTAAAGTTTCATCACAATCGGTTCTGCCATACCAAAAATTAGCCTGGACAAAAAAAATGTGGTGGGAAAATTACTGACAATTTTTTTTAATGGTTCTTTTTATCAAAAACGCATGCAAATAACCGCTTAAGCTTAATAGAAGCCAGCTGTTTAAATTTTACAAACATACACTTCAATTTTAATTATATTTGGTTTTTTTATTATAGAACATGTCGGCTTGACCGGTGTAGGACTACACTCTTACTAATCACCAGCGTAAAACAGGAACACGGCAGCATTATGCCGTGTTCCTGTGGTAAAGAACTGGAGACCCTAGTAACTGGGTACGAGGCATTCCATCTTAGTCCTCAGGTGTGGTAACGCATTGGAATTTTGATTCCTAACCGAGAAAAAATGTAGCCTACGAGCCACAGCATCCACTAACAATCAGGTGAACCGAGTTCTTAATTTTGATATAAGATTTTTTTAAGGCGTTGGCCTTTATTCTATGTAAAAAATCACAAATCAACAAGAAAGAAACTTTTCATTGATTGAAAATAAAAAAAGGCTACCTGCGGAGTTTGTTTTGCCGCTTCTTCTCCGGACAGAGAAACTTCATTTTGATAGTAGATTATAAAACGTATCGACGTTTGTTAATCTAATCAATTTTTTACGTCGAAAAAGGAGTTTTTAATTTCATTTTCTCGAAATGTATCACGATTAAGGTAAAACTTTCCCACCAAGAGAAGTTACCCATAACTCCAATTTGATTATGTATTTAAAAAATAAACTGAATAGATAATAAAGTAAATGATTTGGACTTGTTTCCCTATCCGAATCTGTTATTTGGATATTGAGAATAGTTTACATTTAGATCTAAACCGTAGAACGTCCTTTTAAATTATTACTGTTATCGAATTCCGGTCCTGGGTTCAAAAACTCACCGTATTATTAAGTGCATTCTAATTACCTAAATGATTATCAATCCATTATTTAGTTCATTACATAATAAGAACAAATTAATAATAATTAAATTGTAACTGACGCTGGCCGCTGTCAGCTTCCGGCTTAACCAATATTAATGTTATTAAATGTATATAAACAATTATTATCAGTGAATACTCGTTGAAATAGTGATTAAGAGACGTGAATAATGGACGATCCATTATTCACGTGAAGTTCCAAACTGGGAGAGGGGTTTAAAAATAATAATGAAACGTCACAAGAGGGTAGGGTAGGTGAGGTGAGATATCACGTTCACGTATATTTATTTTTTTCGTAAAACGCGCCATTTCTAAAGTGAAAAGCGGCGCGTGATCTTAACTCGCCGTTGCCAGGTAACAATTCCCCCGCCCGACACTTTCTCCTTACCTGATTTCGCAGTCGTCTCTGCAATATATTTTGAAGCCTAAAGAGCGTTATGGCAAGACGTTGGCTACATACCTTATACGTCGGCTCGTGGAATTACCCAAATTCAACGTTGATCTTCAATAAAACACAGTTAACTTACAGGATGCTTATCCACTTTGTGTTGATGAAAGTCTCACTAATCCGTAGTCGAAAGACAATATCTGTTGAACGTACTCGTGTATCAGTACAATTATGTTTTTTACATGATTACGATTTTCCTTTATTATTTTTATTCTAGTCAAAACCAAGCTGCAATCTCAATGTCTGTTTGGGCTTTTTATCACGGTCCTTAATTCTCCAGATTTAAACTGGGGAGGGGAAGGGCTAGTTTAAAACATCACCACGTATTACCAGATGGGAGAGAAGGGGTTAAAAATTGTAAAAACATCACGTCATAAAAGGACGATCCCCTAAGAGTTATTTTATCATTTCTGGTGCAATATTTATAGTATCAATCAATCAATTATGGGTTACTATTTGAAATAATTACAATTCTTTAAAAGGCCGCAGTAATTAATTCTTTTTGGAACCGCCAATAACTAAACTGGTAACAAAGGTATATATGAAAGTTTTTAAAAGTAAATATTAAGTGTATATCGATATCTCCTAAAAGTGTCGTTTATCTGCGATCACCTTGACTTTTTTATAGAAAAAGGGTGACAAGCGAACATACAGTACACATGATGGTAAGTTGTTGCTGTAGCCCATAGACATCTACATCTATATTCGTTTGCGAAACAAAATGCAGATGCGTTGTCAGCCTTGAGGACTAAGATGGAATGTCTCTTTTCCAGTAAAAAGGGTCTCCGATTCCCTACACTCACCATACGAAACAGAGCAGCATTAAGCTGCTATTTGACGCTGGTATTCTATGTGAGTGTGGTCCTTCCCCGATCGAGCCGACCCATTCGTGCAACAACTATACAATTAATATAGCTGCAGCATAGCTCTACCACAAAAAAATTCGTCGACTATTCGCCGTCCAAATTATTCAAAATATCAGAAGTATCTTTCACAATTTCTCCGACTTCCTTGCATAATTTTTAAGACAAAAGTTCACTTTTATCATTGCTACCTGGTAGTGTTCTTTTTTTATTACTATTACCTATTAAAGCTAGGCGTTTGACTACTATCCCAATTGATATCAAGTAGTGATGCGGCTGAATATTGATGAAAATATATTTTATTAAGATGTTAGTTGCAAAGTAGCCGCACACTTTTTGAAGAAAACGTCCATAAAGTAATACATTCTTTCTCCTGAACGTCAAAACGGCTTATATAAAAAAAAATGAAGATTTTTATCTTTCCCCTTTATTGTTTTCCTGCTATTAAAGTTTGTAGTGCGTTCATAAAATATGTTAAAAACTATGTTAATTTAACACATTGCTTGTAATCGTGATATCGGTGTCAATAATACTGATTAAACTTGTGTAAATGAGTATGTTGTGCACATACAAACACACACACACACGCAAGCGTGTATTTGTTTAAATGATTATTTGGCCCGGCCCATTGCCACTTCAGCTTAATAATCCTTTTTTTGTCCTGTTACTATTTGCATACATTAAGTATTCTATAATGCAAATTTTGTATGTAATAATGAAAAATAAAATAAGCCCAATGTTTACGTTAAGGACGCCCATAGAATTATAAATTTTACTTAACCTCGAACCTCGATCCGAGCACACAAATAAATTACCCATTACGTCTGCAATATTCCGGAATTATACGCCTCAACTCGGGGGTCAGATTGAATTGTTCCGTTATCATTGTGTAACAACACCGCGGATTCCATTCTTAAAGGGTGCGATCTGCCGCTCGGATTACTTAGAGTATCTGCAATCTCACGTTTTAAATCAACTATAGTCATTGTTAACCATTTATTACTAATTAAGTGAATTATAATTTTGTATCAATGGGATTATCCCGTCGTTTATCGTACTCCAGTGGTTAATGTAGTATTATTGATAAAGTAAATGGTTCACATCAAAATACTCTTGAATTTTTTACTTAACTGAAGTAAAAGTAAGTGGCGACACTACAGTCCGTCACCACTTGCAGCCAACTTCAAACGAATATGGCCACAAATGCGTGTCACATCTGAGGACTAAGATGGAATGCCGCATAGCCTGTAATTATACCGACTCTCTTTACCGCTTACACTGCTATATAGCAGTGCTAGCTTTGCTATTTGGCGGTAGAAATAGGTATGACGATGGTACCTACCCTGACGGGGTGTTAGGCAGATATAGGCCCCTTCTACCTTGTATTAGTTAAAGGTATCGGTACGGTTATGTTCAGTTATCTGTGTACTCCACGGATTGTAACTAACACGTTACGAAAGTTTATACGCGTTGGTATGCTTATACGAATCTCGCTGTAAAAGCATTATTGGCCCGAAAATTAACTTCCTCATTAGTTTAGTGATAGAGAGTGTGTAAACATAATTGCTGATCATAAAATCTTGGATTTGAATACCGGGTCGAGTCTAAATGCGTTATAGGGTTATTCTGCTAAGACTAGAAAGGTCAACGCCGTCAATTTGACAGCAAAATTATTTTGATTGCTAATAACTTTTTATCTTTTTTTCGGTTTGTATTCGTAATTAATGACTTTTCCTAACTTACATATAAATGTATAAGATTTAACTTAGTAAAAATAAGTGCGATATGATTGATATAAGAGAAATGCTTACTTATTTCTAAAAAAGACCGGATGTCAATAATTTGGCGCCACATCAATTAGTGTTAATTATTAAGAAGAAAAGATTTCTTTCTACCTTCTATTCTATTTGTTGACATGACTTGTAGTTTTAACTAATTATTTGAAGTGAATTCAAAGAATTGTGAAAGAATTCGTGTGTTTACATTATAAATTGAGTTCGAATCGACTGTCGACTTCACAAATAGAACGGCAGTTATTACGACTTCGTAATATTGAAGAAGATAGCTCAGGTGATGAAAATAATAATGAATTATCAGTGGAGCTATGTGAAAACGCAGATGGGGACTTTCGGCCAGAACAAGAAATTTCCACATAGGAGGATACTGAAACTGATACTCCAACTCAAAGTCCTTTTGAAACTGAAATTCAGGACAAGAATTTAAACAGCGAACATGGCAGACAAAGAATTCGTGGCACCAGACCTGGACCTGGCAAAATAACGCAGCACTCCCGAAGTATAACCCGTGGTGAGATGCTAGTTAGAATATTATCATTGCCAGAAGTAGATATGAGTCAAGTAGGTAGTGATGGCACTAATGGACGTGTATTTCTAGTGGTGGTGGCACAGGCCGTCGAAGTCAGCAAAACGTACTGAGAGAAGTTTCAGGTCTGAAGTTTCAGGTGCTAATCCAGATGCTACGCGGTATGTAGAAAACAAAAAAATTCTTTTCTCCTGGTGACTTTTTCTTCGAGAATATATATTAAGACGCATAAAGTTATGCACTGAAACTGAAGCACGTATCAAATGTCAAAGTAATTCGTGAGAAATAATTCATCATAAATGTAATTCTTTAGATGAGCTAGATAACTTCGTTGCATTGACCTATGCACGTGGAGCTTACAAGATGAGTCAGTTTTAAACACAATGAGTAAAAATAGATTTAAAAAAATAATACAAATTTGAAATGGTTTCTGATACATGGAATAAATTCATAGAAAATTGTCAAATGTGCTACATTCCCGTTGAAAATATGACTGTTGGCGAACAGTTATTTCCATTGAAAATACGTTTTTCTTTTTTTAAATACATTGCAAATAAATCCGATAAATTTGGAATCAAGTTTTGGTTATAAGTATATGTTGAGAACAAATATCTGTGTAATGGATTTCCTTATTTAGGAAAAGATGTTGAGCGCCTAAGGAATATTTCGTTACCAGAACGTGTGTTACAAGTTTATCTCGAAAAAAGTCGAAACGTTACATAATGGTCCCCCCGCGGATAGCACCAACCATTTAACGCACTGCCCATGTAGGGGACGTTAAGTTGGGATCTAGACCGTAGTCCACAGCAAAATAACTGGCGAACCAGTAAAAGAGGGTTTGGCCCCTTGGTAGCGCGTAGCACCAAGTCGTGCATGTCAATGCGTGTAAATTAATGTACGTCACTCGGTTTAAGCGAATAGGCACACTGGCCATAAATCCTCCATGAGCGCAACCACCTACCAGACCGTCGTTCCTGCAGACGTGGTGTAAGTGTATGGTATCACCACGGATTGCATGATCAGCACAACTACTAGCCGTAGAGCGTGTCATGAATCTACCGCTCATGTAACGGGAATAGTATCCCCCGTTGTGCGGCTTTTGACTGCAGCCTTGAGTGTCTCCTCAGATCCTCCCTCCAGCCATGGTCAAGAAGGTTGTTCAGATTTGTATTATTGTATACGTAGGTAGTTATGCAGAAGAATGAATCAGTTGTTGTCTCGATAACGAACGTGTATTATTGCAAACACGAATAACTATATAAATAACTGCAACATACATACATAGTATAATATTTATGAAAAGTTCTAAACTGCGAAATAATTCTTTAACGTGCGTCTTGCAATTTACAATAGAGCACGCGCGTCCACCTAATGAATTACAGTTAGAAGGCGAACCTGTCAGCAGGGCTTATGCTTGGAAGAGTTAGAGACAACAATTCATGTTATTTGTGAAAGCTTTAGGTGTGTAATCGGAAACATCGGCAGAAGGCAAGTTTACTTCTCAATTTAATTGGTTCAGAAGGATTCCACATTTATCAAACTTTTACGTTCCCTAAAGAAGATGATTGTGATGATATGTAAATAATTTCGAGTAAATTTGATGAATATTTTGGAACTAAAACTAATATTACATTGCTTGGATACAATTTTTTACTGGAAATTAAGAGGAAGTTGAAAATATACAGCAGTATGTTACGTAATTGTGGTTATTAAGTAAAAATTGTAAGTTTGCAACTTTAAAAGAAGAGCTGATAAAGGATCGAATTGTGTGTGGTGTAAATAGCACAATACTTGTAATCCGGGACCGTTTGCTCAGATATGAGGATCTAGACCTGGACACAGCTGTGAAGTTGTGCTAGTTAGCTGTGATTGTGTTAAAAAAAGGAGAAGACAACGCGGCGCAATGCGCACATGCGCCGGCCACGCCTCACGGGGCTCCGCACTGCGCTGCCCACGCTATGGACTGAAATTAAATTAAAATTTAATAAAAAGAAATGCAAAATAGCAGTTGAAGAGGTTACTTACTTGGGCCATATTTTTGATAAAAACGGTATGAGGCCCGACCCTGATAAAGTAAAAGCCATTTCTGCGATGCCTCAACCCTCAGACAGAAAAAAGTTTAGAAAGATGTTTGGGTGCTGTTAATTATTTATCGAAATTTATTCCATGTTATTCTGATCACGCTCTTGCCCTAACGAATTTTTTTAAAGAAAGATAGTAGTTGGCGTTGGGAAATTAGTGAGCAGACAGCATTTGAAACATGTAAAAATGAATGTTATTGCATTTGCAGTTATTTGGAGACTTTTACCAACTAAACACTGGCTTTAGGGATTGGCTTACCGATCTGACGAAAGATATTTAAGCCATAACCGGACGCGACTCTCCTTGGCAGAAAGGAGGGCGCAAGCGGCAAAACGCCGCTTAGAAATGTTCCTAATTAAGGCAGATTAAGAGATGTGTTAAGTAGGTTCATCCTGAGCCACCAGGAGGCAGTTCAGGTCAGCCGAAAGCCTGTTGGGGGGGGGGGGTTCCGAGAGAGAGTTTCTCGGTCTGCGCACACTATAGCGAGTGTGAAGAGGGGCTGCGTAGGCAGTTGTCTCACGAATGAGGCAATTTGAGTGGGGGATTGTATTCGCCTGTGAACGATTTCACCAATACATTTTTGTAAAAAATAATGTTGTCGTGAAAACAGATCATAAACCTTTGGAAATTGTATTTAAAATGCCATTAATATCCGTCCCAAACCGCTTACAACGTATGCTGCTCAGAATACGAGGCTATAACCTAGTTGATAAGTATAAACCAGGAAAATATATTGTTTCGCGCCGTAATTAATGCCTGGTACATGGCGGGTTATTATTAGCGCCATCTAATATCAAGTAGCAGAAATAGGAGAGTAACCATCCTTGAAAATTTACTAGCGCCATCTGGTATGGAGTAGCAGAACTACTTTCCAGAAAATTCGATGCTAGAACTTTCGACTTTCTACTCGAACATTCTAGTAGAATGCTTCTATATAAGACTGGTATTGACCGCGATCCGGGTCAGTGATGAATTAGCAAATCAAGCAAAGACTTCAAAGAGACATACCTGCGAATTAAAAAAGATATATTTTATTTATGCTCTTATTCATTATCTTGGCCACTTTTTATTATGACGACATCCGGTTTTTTTTAATTCAAATATGAATTCAAACTAATTATTACAAAACTATTCTGGCTGTTTCGACTAAGATACATCGTCTCTGGTTACACACTTTACCATCAAGTAACTACTTTTCAGAACGGCACGGCACAGATTTGAAGGAGAAAGCTTGCTCGTAGTCAAGAGAGTAAAGAGGAACAATTCGAGTTTGGCGATTGAGACTAACACAGCACAGCAAAAGCTCTTACGCCTGTTTTAGCCATAATTCTACACCTACATGCTCGTTGGGTAAGGGTTAATATATTGAATTAAATTGTTATGTGCATGTGTGCATACATAGCGTATATATATATACACATATATATATATATATATATATATATATATATATATATATATATATATATACACACACATATATATATATAATATAAGAGCACTCTTCGTAGGTATCTTTTCTCAGTAGTGTAAGTATAGTATTTTTGACTATTATCTCATTCATTCAATTCTATTTATTTATTTATTTGTCAGAATAAGGTAATACATAATGGTCTTAAATCTAATACAGAAGTTCACTTATTCTGTCTCTTTTATAGGCGTACAAATATTAAATCGTCTTAATTTAATTTCGACATAAAATTTTAATACAAAACTATAAAAAATTAAATATTATATACTATTATAATTATATTAATTAAATAATAATTTTACAAACAAAATTAGTTATTGAAATATTCAGAAAGACTATAAAAACACTTGCTGAGAAGCCATTCTATCAACTTTCGTTTAAACGTTTGACTTGTTTCATTCTTTATTGTGTCTGGCAGACGATTGTATACACGGATTGCCATGTAGAGAGCATTCCTGTTAAAGAATGAGGTGCCTGTTTTAGTCAAGAATAATTTATTTTTGTTCCTAGTATGCTTCTGTGTTACATCAGACTGTTTTATACATAAATTAAAATTTTGTCTTACAAACAAACAGATATCCCTCACATACATACACATACATACACGGTAAGGGAAGAATGTTTAATTTCTTAAAATGGGATCTACAACTCTCACAGTACCCCAAATTGCATACAGCGCGAATACATTTTTTTTTGTACTACAAATGCTTTCTGGCTATCGGTAGAGTTACCCCATAACAATAACCCGTAGCTTAAAACTGAGGAAACATAACCATGATATGCACATAGAGCTGCCTCTCGCGACACTGTTCTCCGTAATCGTCTTAGAGCATAAACAAATCGGTCTAATTTCTTACAAATTTTAAAAATGTGCTCCTTCCAATTGCATTGTTCATCAAGTGTGATACCCAAAAATACTGCAGATTGTACCTTTTCTATTTATTTATTATTAATTTAATGTTAATGTCTATTTTTTTTGTTTTGTATGTCGTAAATTGTATTATTTTTGTTTTGTCAAAATTAATATTAAAGTTATTTAATTCAAGCCATTTAACTACGTCACGAATAGTGTCATTGATTTGATTATTAAAATTATTTATGTCATTAGCCTTTATTATAAGGGTTGTATCATCGGCGAAAAGAATGCATATTTCTTTCGTAGCTTGAGGTAGGTCATTGATATAAATTAATAATAAAAGCGGGCCTAAAATATTACATTGTGGAACGCCATATTTAATAATTTTATAATCTGATCTATATGATGATTTTTGTATTTGTTTGTTTTTAGGCACCATCTTACAGATTTCAGTGCATTGCCTTCTGTCTTTCAAATAACCAGCTATCCAATTATTTGCTTCACCACGAATACCATATTTTTCTAATTTTTCAAGCAAAATGTCATGTTCTATGTGGTCAAAGGCCTGAGTCATATCTAATAGTACTGCTACTACAAGTATCCTTTGATCTATGCTTTCGGTGACAAATTTAATAAGATGAAAGCATGCAAGTGTAGTTGAACTTTTCTTTACAAATCCAAACTGCTGCCGATTTAATATATTATGTTTTGTAAAGAATAAGTTTAACCTATTATACATAGCTTTTTAAAATATTTTCGATAACACAGGCACGAGAGTAACTGGTCTATAATTATTTACTGTTGCCTTGTCACCTTTCTTAAAAAGTGGTTTTACAGTTACTTGTTTTAACTTCGATGGAAAGATGCCTTTACAAAACGATAAATTTATCAAATAGCTTAAAATTTCAGGTATGCTATTTATACACGCTTTTAATATTTTCGTTAAAATTTCGTCGTATCCGACAGATTTACTATTATTAAGATTCATTATTATACGAACCTCATAACAATCCGTAGGATATAGAAAAAATTGTTTTGTCATTCGTTACAATCTGTTCAAGAAGATTATGATTTTTGTCGCGTTTTGTAATATTACCTATAAAGTGGTTATTAAAAACTTCCGCAATTTTTTGTGCATCAGTGTACTTAATATTATTATACGTTATGTAATCTAAGCCCTGAGAGTGTGGTTTACACATTATATTGTTTTTATAACATCCCAAGTTGCTTTGCATTTATTAGAACTATTGCCTATATATTTATTATTTACATTTTTTCTGGCAGTGTGGATACATGTTTTCAATATGCGACTATAAGCATTGTATTTTTGTTTATTTAGATTTTTTATTAGCATTGCCATAAATATATTTTAAATACAGATTTCTTTTTGTGATTGTTGCCTCTTTGATCCCTTTAGTAATCCACCGCGCTCTCATATTTGTATTTACTATTTTTATTCTAATGTTTGGAAAGCACAAATTATAAAAAAACTAAAAATAGATCATGAAAATAGTCAAAAGCTACGTTAATATCTTCTATTGTATATATGTCAGACCAGGATAATGCCCGCATGCAATGATTATACTTAATTATATTACTTTGACAATAATCTTTTCTATATTCAAACCAGTATGTAGTTATATGTTTTCAGACATATTTACGCTGAGGGTCTTCGCTGTATCATGATCTGACAAACCCAGAAAATGAATGTCCGAATCAGCTTGTGTTATGTTGCTAGCAATATGATCTTCTTATGTGAAAGTCAATATTATGATTATTTAATATACTTGTTAATTCAACTGTTGGTTTAGTCTGTTTTAATATATCTATATTCCAATCATCCGTTAATACTAATTTAGTGCTCCCTTTTTTTATTAGTCAGTTTTTGTAATAATATATTAAGTTTTTCAAAAAATTCTGGCAATGTTTCAGGCTTAGGTATTCTATATATGCAAATAATAATCATGTTTAATTGACTTAATTTAATTCCACAACATTCAAAACAATACTCACAGCCTAATTCGTTTGTTATCTCAATTGATTTATATTTAATCCCTTTCTTAACAAATATACAACTACCACTTCTTTTTTCATTAAGACGTGAAAAGCTTGTGGCTAGTTTAAAGTTATTAATGGAAATAATGTTCTCCATTCCTTTTTTTAATAAAAGTTTCACTTAAACATATTATGTCTACATCTATTTTTGTTGTTTTTAATTGATCCAATACTATTTCCAAAGAATAAATTTTGCTGATAAGTCCTGCAATGTTCTGATGTAATATATTCAATTTAGAATTGTTCACGAAAAAAAATTATTTGTTTACTGTACACTTTTATTCTGTGGCTTAAAATAATAGGGTATCGTACCTTTTTAAAGGTTGTTTTTTACTAGCTGTGGCAAGGTCAATATGAATATGTGTTTCTTTTTTTTAATTGTTGTTTAAATAAATATGGAATTGTACCTTTTTTTGAATTCATATGGCAGATTTTTTGTAAGATTTCTTAAAGCCTTTATTTGTTTTAAAGTAATTTATACTATTTGAATTAAGTTTATGTTTACTAAATATAAATTTGTTATCGTAATCTTCAGAGTCAATGTGAAAGTTTATTATTTTTGCTGTATTAATATTACCATGAAGTCTTAAAAATTTACAATTTTGATATAACCGAGTAACACAGTACATATGATTATTCAGAGATTTTCTTTTAGATAATTATTTTTTAAAGTCTCTAAAACGAATACTCGCACAAATTTTAATTTCTCTAAAGCTACGTTTACCTCACTAGACAGTTTAAATGGGTTTGTTTCATTCTGTTCCATTATAAGTATAACTCTCTCGTTACTCAACACATTTTTTAAGATGTTACAATATGATAAAATATCAGAAGATGTCGCATTAGGCTTAATTATAGATAACACATCATAGTTATCGTTCCACGTGTTTATTCGTGAATCTCTAATTTATAGCGATAGTCCTCGTGCCTGTTCATCGCCAAGGATATATTTTTTTTTCACTATTTGTTAATTTTTTTGCTTATGTTGCGTTTTACTGTGATTGGTGATATTTTTTTTATATCTTCGTTACAAATCTCTTGTTTATTGTTCCCGATTTTTGATGTATCTTGCTTAATATCCTTAACATTTAAAGTCTCATTTTTCAACTTCTCTTGTAAGCATTTCGTAGCACAAAAAACAAAAGAAAAGAAAGCTTACTACAATTTTTTATAAATAATCAAAAAAGATACTCGCATCGCATCGCATCACATATAAAAAAAACGTTAGGTTAAAAACTAAGCTGGACCTGCCTCACCATATTTTCAACGACCCCGATTTGATTAATACAAGCTTTTTAAATGTGCCCGGAAATAATCAAGTTCCTATTTCATATATTCTTTAAATCACACGTCAAAGTCTCAAATGTATTCAAACTGAAGACAATTGAGAAAAGTGATATTGTGAAAATAACACAGTCGTTAAAGTCAAATGCGGTAGGTGCAGACGGTATTTCCTTGGATATGTTGAAAATGTCTTTTCCCGTAACAATACCTGTTATTACGGAGATAATTAATAAATCAATTACAACGCAAACATATCCCTCAGAATGGCAGCACGCACTCATCAGGCCTATACCCAAAAACTCAAATCCTATTAGCATGAAGGACATACGCCCGATTAGTATACTCCCCTGTGTATCAAAAATCTTGGAAAAAGTCATGGCTGAGCAGGTTAGAATATACTTAGAAACTAACGATGTGTTTCCCAGTCTTCAGTCAGGGTTTAGAAAACACCACAGTACGTCAATCGCTATGATAAATGTTGTCGACGATATACTATCAGATATAGACAGCGGCAAAGGAACGATTTTATCCTTGCTAGACTTTTCCAGAGCATTCGACTGTCTTAATGTGCCATTGCTTTTGTCTAAATTACATTACTACGGTTTCGACATATCTGCGATAAAATGGTTCGAAAGTTATTTCGAGCATCGTATACATCAAGTAGAAATATCAGACGAAAATGGGTTATCAGTCATTTCGAACGCTCAGGCTGTCAAACAAGGCGTTCCGCATGGATCTATCCTAGGACCTATTTTGTTTGCCGTGTATTGTGCTTATTTTTTTTAAGTAAGTTTTAAGTTTTTCTAAGTTGATCCACGCTACCTGTAACGTTTTCCCTTGCGCTTTATTAATTGTCATTGCAAAACTGAGCTTAATAGGGAAATGCAACCTTTTGAATTGAAAAGGAAGATCTGTGGGAATTATAGGGATTCGTGGTATAATAACTTTTTCACTTTTTCCTACGCCTGTCAAAATTGTAGCACCGATTATGTTCCGTCCAAGATGTGTCACACGAAGCCTTGTCCCGTTACATAATCGAGGAGCATCCACATTTCGCATTAGCATGACTGGGACGCCTAATTTTAATTGAAGCTTATGTGAGGGCACATCTGACAACTCTAGAGAATTTAGAAACTCTACGGGATATGGAGTGCTCTTTTCTGTGTCCATAACTGTGTCTACTGATAATTACTCTGTTATTTCTCCTACTACTTCGCTTAATATATCTGAATTTATTTTGTTAACGCTCTCATTTACCCATATATATAACCATTTGTCTTCATGCATGTTGTTCGTGAAATCTGAATAAAGAAGAAATAAGAATTCCGAAATAAACGCTCGCAATTAATTCGGAATGACTGTACTAAATTACAAAAATCTTGCGTCAATTTAACGCAGCCCTCAGCATCCGTTCACACCGCCCATCGCCAATTTTAATAGTGTGTCAGCATAGTTTCCAGCATTGATATCATTATACAAATGCACTCTCATATTCGTAGTTAAAATGAATTTTGTCACCTTGTTCCATAAAAAAAGACGACTTGAGGCATGCTTTAATTTCATCTGCAGGTGTACCTTTTTGAATGACAGGTAAAGTTTGGCGAAAGTTACCAGCCAGTAAAACCACCATTCCTCCCATTACATCGGTATTGCTGCGCAAATCCTGGAGCGTTCGATTTAGTGTTTCTACAGCTTTTTTATGCGACATTGTACATTCGTCCCACACTAAAAGTTTGCAATGTCGTAGCATTACACCTCGTGCACTATTTTTGCTGAAGTTGCAGATCGGCGATTCTTCCAGGGCTAGATTTAGAGAGATTTTTAAAACAGAATGTACAGTGCGGCCCCCGCTTAGCAGCGTGGCGGCTATACCGGAGGAAACTACGGCCACAGTAATGTTTTTATCTTTCGGTACTTTCGCTAATAATAAATTTAACAAAAATTTCTTCCCGGTTCCTCCAGGGGCATCTAAAAAGAAAAGTGCACCATTTCCAGATTAAATTTTGTCCTAATACTTTGTCAAAAACTCGTTTTGTTCGGAAAGCAAGGAGGGTACATATTCGGCTACTTGCTGCTGTAAAGCTGGTATATCGTAGTTTGTTTCACGTATAATTTCATCACTTAGTTCATTTTCGGTTGTTCGCTGAAGGCTTATCATTCCAAAGTCGCTTAATGTTTTACCTACCATTTCCATTACTTTATCTTTAATTTTTCCAAGTGCTTCATTATAAATTTGTTCATTGTATGTCATGTTCACGTATGTCTGCTGTAACCTTCGCAAAATATCCTCCGCTATGTACTCTTTATATTTGTCCTACAATTCATGTGCATTAGATAGCCCGCAAGATGATATGAAAGTTGAATAAAGATCCCTAATTTTGGCTGGTGACTGGCACTGCACAGCTTCCTCCATGGTTTCATCCCAGTGATTATCGTTTTCTAAAAGATTCAGAGCTTCACATGCTTCTCTATAAGTTGCGCATTCCTGACCGTTGAAACATTCAAAATTAGTTACATGGACGGTATACACACGACCAAGGGCATCTGATGACTTTACACCGGGCCAATTTGCAACAGGCGCGCCTTGAATACGGCATTTCCACTCCTTCCTAGATGTGTTCCAAGTATAATAGCGGGAGACTTCAGAATATAACAAGGTTTTTGCAAAACGGTCGGATTGACAAAGTTGAAAGAAGGCTGTTATTGTAGTTTTTGGGGGTGATGCAATTCTTTCTTGGAAATTTCTTTCGGTGAAATATACACGCTCTCCATTTTCTAAGTGCACAGCAAGGTGAGTAACTGTTAGGTGCCTTTCGTGTAAAGGGAGGCCAAGGAGACGCCACGCTGCCTCATTACTGCTGACATAACGCCCTGCTTGAAAGGTCTGTACCATTAAAGGGATTTGCCTCATCTTCACTCCTGAGATTAAATATTGCTTGGTCGCTTCCTTTATTTATGTACTTACAGATATACTTGATTGCGCGGATAGAGCTACATGCTTCTACATTAATGTGGGCACTAAACATTTTACATAGAATGGGCGAATACGGGACAATCCAGCTGTTATCTAAGGTTTCGAACGCTCCAGAGCGAAATTTGATTATAACTTTCCTGCTACCATCTTCGGAAGCTCTGCGTCTGTATAAAGGGTGGCCATTTTAATTGTGCACTGTTTCTTTAATAGCTGTTTAGGGAATTTTTTTGTACATTTTCCTTCTTTCGTACATGGCGATATTGAATTTCGTGCTCCACATGGACCGTGAATCATATTTCGGACCATTTTATCGTACAATTCTTTATCTTGCTCAGGATCCGGAATCTCGGCGCTTATTATGTCGTCTATTTGGCTGGGCTGCAACTCCTCTTTAAGCATTATTAGAATGTGGGCATGCGGTAATCCTCTTTTTTGCCATTCAATTGAATACATGAAGCACTGCACCTCTCCGAAAATTTTCCCTTTGTTAATAACATACATTAATTTTTGTACTTTTAATCTAAATACTCTAGCAACTAAATCGAGTCTGTAAGTAATTTTTGGCCCGGCATTAGCTTCTCGGTTATTTCTTTCCATGTGGGATTGCAAGTAAAAGTAACAATGAGATCAGGTCTTCCGTAAGTTCGTAGATAGGCGAATGTGTCTTGTGTACTCATGTAGGTAGCGGGGATTGTTAACGAATGATGAGGGTAGAATTACCATTTTATCTAAATCTCTGGGGTTTCCATTGGCGTCGCTAGAAACTTCATCTTGTAAATGTATGTAATTCTCAACGCGCAGCTTTTTTGATTTAAAGATATATGGTGGAGCGACGAGCCTAAGGTTACCGAATATCTAATTCCCCGGTCGAGCCTTAAGCCTATTACTCGAGATGTTGCCAAAACCTATGAAGGAACCCTGCTTGATTAGGAGAAAATGAAATTGGAGCGGATTAACTAACAAACAAAATTTTATCAAGCAGGCATGAGTATTAATTAAGGTGGGGTTCACTCACCGGGTTGTCGTTTCCATGTGGCTTGGGCGCCTTGTTGCTACGGTACGACTTTTGGTGGATACTCTGGGGCCCCAGAGATGCGTTCCTGTCCGGTGATGCGATGGAAGAGAGAGCGCGCGACTATTTCTCACACGAGGTGAGGCGGTTTCTTCTGAAGCTCGACTGCTCCTAGTTGAACTAGCGGTGCGCGTGGGCAAGAGCTTTTTAGGACACTACTGTCCTAGGCGGTGTGGTTCCAATGAAGAGCGCGACGGGAAGAGGCGCACGTAGGCCGCGCGTGCCTTTTTATTCCTCCGGTTGCGATGGTCGCGTGACATTCTAGAACTATCTTCTTTCTCCTCCCACCCCACCACCCCGATGTGTTGATAGGACGGTAGGTTTTTGGAAAGAGACAAACGCTTTGGCAAGCCTACCTTCTAATAAAATAAATACGAATGGTTTTCCGCGCAACCATGTCCCCCGGCTTGAAGGATTTCCTTTAAAATAACTAAAACAACTAGAGCTAAGATCAAACTGACAAATAACTAACTAACGCTAAGATTAAATCTAATATTCAACTCCAATTTCTTATCTAGAAAGCTATTTTAAACTATGGAAGAGGCAAGGGGCACAACCGGACAAAAGGACGCATATAAGACCCAAGCGTGGTCTTAACGCTAGCTACCCTAATTACTCCGTCGGAACCGGGAAAAAACTCTTCGACAATCCCTAATGGCCAATGGAGAGGCGGCGTATTCTCTTTGGTGAGCACAACCACAGTTCCTACAGTTAAAGTTCAGTTGCTGTGTTCCATTTTTGCCGAGACTGCAAAGTATGCAAGTATTCCATCCTCCATCGTTTCCAAAACGATTGCACTAACCGGTCTAATAATTTATATTCAATCCTGCCATATTGCTAATCTCTTCGTTTCGTTTTCGATCGGCTATGGTAACGCCACACATTTTACGAAGAGATCGCATCTCCACTGCATTCAACTTGCTTTTATGCTTCTTCTGGCATAACCAGGTTTCGCTGCCATATAACAAAGTCGGTACCAATACTGCGTTATGTATTGCAAGGCGTGCACTCTTCACCACGCCTTGCCTTTTGACTAATATATTCAGGGCACCTTTGTTTCCGGCAGCGACACGCCTATCCATATCTAAATCACATCTTCCATCCCGGCTGAAATCACTCCCCAAGTATACAATTTCATTTACCTGTTCTAGACATTCCTGATTTACCCATATTTCATATTTCGTTCTCTCTTCGTTCTTTTCAAATACCAGAACCTTAGTTTTATTAGCATTCAAACGGAGACCTTTAATTTCAGATTCCTCTTTCATACGCGTGACTAATGCCTGCAGTTCTGTTTCTGATGGTGCAATAAGCACTGCATCATCAGCATACAGCAGACAATTTACTTTAATGTCACCCAATTTCACACCCAGACATCTATTTTTCAGCTTCTGTAAACAGCTGTCGAGATACAGTATGAACAGCCAGGAAGACATGACACAGCCCTGTTTTACGCCCGCTTGGACGCTAAATATGGGTGACAGGTCATGCCCTACCCGCACACAGGCTTTACAGTCGTAGTAAAGTGACTGCACAGCCCTTAACAATCGACCATCCACACCATATCACGGCAACAGTTCCCACATTTTCTTCCTTATAATCTTATCAAATGCTTTCTCCAGATCCACAAAAGCACAGAAAATCCTCTGGTTAACACTCAGAAACTTTCCGTGATCATGCGGAGAGAAAACATTTGATCCGTGCATCCTCTTCCAGGTTTAAATCCGCATTGTACCTCCCATAAGAATCTTTTCGATTTCTCTTGCATCCTACGTGTCAAAATCTTCGAGTAAACTTTCCTTGCTAAACTGGTCAAGCTGATCGCCCGATAGCACCCACAGGCAAAATGTGAACCTTTATCTTTATATAAAGGCACAATGACCGCGGATCGCCAATCATCTGGGACATCTCCCGTCCGCCAGCACAAATTGCACAGCAGACGAAAGCTGTCCCAGACGCAAGGCCCACCGTACTTGACCATTTCAGCAGTAACTCTGTCTAGTCCCGCAGCCTTACCACATTTCAAACTTCGAATCGCACGTTCAATCTCTTTCATGCTGATGACCTCAGTGTCATCGAGGTCCGTGTCTGGCGTGCCAGTCATGGCGTCACCCCCGGATCCTTCACTAAGATCATGACACGCATACATTTCTCTATAAAATTCACTCCATCGCTGCATGACGTCCGATTTTTCTGAGAGGACGTCATTGGTTCTCGAAAGCACTTTGTTCATTCTCAAGGCTGTCGCACCACTCCGGGACCTTCCAACCTCTTTCCAGAAGAGTTTGGAGTTTTCCTTAAATTTGTGCGACAACCTCTCGTCCGCTTCTATTCTACAACTTTCACGTACTTCCTCAATCAATGTTTTCGCATGAAATTTCTGCAGCTTGTATCTTTCTTTCATCTTCGCTCTCATATGCTTATCGTTGCTAGAGTCCAAGTAGTCTAACCATGCTTTTTTCTTCTTTTTTTACAGCT
This sequence comes from Parnassius apollo, assembly GCA_907164705.1. NCBI lineage: Eukaryota > Metazoa > Arthropoda > Insecta > Lepidoptera > Papilionidae > Parnassius > Parnassius apollo. Next base: position 25,598 of record CAJQZP010001681.1, read on the forward strand.
TCTCTCACTTCATCATTCCACCATGCATCTCTTCTTTTACTACTACCTCTTTTTTGCCGTTCCACATACTTCTTCCGCCGCACTTACCATTCCATCCCAAAGGTTCTGCCATGTTCTCTCCACACATTCTTTCCTGCCATCGATGGTGTCAAGCTTTTCGGCTACCCTCGTGTGATATTTGTCCCTAGTATCCGCTTCCTGTAGCTTCCAGCTTCGGATGCGACAGAGCGACTGTGGTTCTGTTACTGCCGTCCGGTAGCGCCAACCCGCGAACAAACCCGTAAATCTAGTGGCTGGTGTGCGTCGATTTTGAGGGACGCCCTAACTCCCGTTTGCATGGGTGCGCAGCTGTGTAGAATTGCAGCCCTGAAAAGGGCTGGCAGGGGGTCGCGACGAGCACGCTTTTACAATGACCCCCATATACCGCAAATACTTCAAAGGCGTTAAATTCAAAAAATGTGCTGGAGTTAGAGCCAGCGGCTCCGAGTAGTCACTAGATAATGTACGACAAAGTGGTCGACTATTCATTACGCACTCAATTTGAGTGAGCACAGTACTTAGCTCTTCGAAGGACAAAATATGATCTCCTATTACTCGGTATAAGTGACTCTTTAGACTCTTAATATTAGTCTCCCAATTGCCCCCAAAATGACTCGCGGCTGGGACGTTCAGAGACCACTTGATGCGGTTCTCGGCTAGAATGTGAGTGAACTCCGAATTATAATACTTGCTAGTTAAGAGCTCATGTAGTTCTGATAAAATACGTTTTGCACCGACGTAGTTCGTACCGTTATCCGAATACAATTTACTTACAGGGCCACGGCGGGAAAGAAATATTTTAAACGCACCCATAAAGCCTGCTGTGCTTAGATCACCAACGAGTTCTATATGCATCGCTCGAGTAGATAGACATACGAAAATACGTAAGCCTTTGTGGATCTTATACCACGCCCGCGAGTGAGCGTGACCTTAAACGGACCAGCAAAATCAGACCCGGTGTGCGTAAAGGGCTTTACGGATCGTATTACTCGACAAGAACCAAGTTCCGCCATTTCCGGAAATGACGGCTTGGGACGTACCCGAAAGCAAGCTATACATCTGTGCACCCGATTGCGGATTAAGTTACGTGCGGAAAGAATCCAATAATTCTGACGCAAGATCGACATCAGCAAGTCGGGGCCAGCATGAGAATTCAATTTATGATGGTAATCGACTAATAAATTCATGATATGGTCTTTACGCGGTAAAACTATAGGGTGCCGTTGGTCGAAACTCAACTGCAAGTTGGACAAGGGTCCACCTACCCTTACAATTCCATCCTGTAAAAATGGCTTAAGACGTTGAAAAGCACGACTACAAGCTCTATTCGATTGTAATCTTGTAATTTCTTCAGAGAAATGCGCAAGTTGAAGTTCACGCAATACCAGCAACTCGGCATAGTTGTAATCGGACGTTAAGATATACGAACGTCGCGGTAAAAGCTTCGCGAATCGGCAAACGTAAATTACGCTATGCAATAATTTCGACCAAGAGGACAAGCGGTTCGCCAAAGCAATGATTGGAGAAACCTCGCTCGAAATGCTTGCTCCAGAGCGTGCCTCTTCTCTTCCGGCGGTTGTGACACTGACGAAGGGTTGAAATTGGTTATTGGCCATTGCGAGGGCTCCAAGTGAACCCAAGAAGGTCCGTGGAATCAAAGCGGATGGTCCATTATCTGCATCGGAGTGAGTCCACGGGACAGGCAATCGGCAGGGTTTTCCGTACCGGACACAAGATAAAAGTTCCGCGTTCCTAACTCGTCTTGGATCTTGGCCACTCGGTTCGCGACAAACGTATCCCAATGGTGGGTTGAAGAATGAACTCAACATAAAGCGACGGTTGAGTCGGAAAAGGCAAATATACTTTCTATGTGAACTCTGTCCCTACATGTGCTGATAACTGCGGTAATAAGCTTGGTGAGTACTAATATTGCGCAGAGCTCTAAGCGCGCCAGAGAGACAATCTTACGGGGGGAGACTCTCGACTTAGAACTAATGAGGCTAATCGAATTTCTACCATTGATTGATTGATTCTACCAAAGAATTGCATCTTAGAGCTACGATGCTCCATTTCAAACGCACGCACGGTGTCGGGGTCTAGTTTCTTTAGTGCAATATGGAGAAACACCACGTCCATAAGGTCATTAAATTTCAAGTTTTTAAGTGCAGCCACCGATGCCACAAATTTATCTAAAAACTGCTCTAAGCCGTTGATGTTCGCGGATGATATAGTTTTAATATCAGATATTTGGTCTAAATATGAAGAGGCTAACATTCGCTTATCTTCATATCTGTCCTTAAGCGTTTCTAATATTAACAAATAATTATTTGTTGTTGGTGTAAAACCCGAGCAAATTGACTGTGCCTTGCCACTCAGTTTACTAATTAAATAATATAATTTTTCAGCGTCCGATAACGATGGATTATTATGTATATTGTTTTGAAAACTACTAAAGAAGAAGGGCCATGTCTTAATATCGCCATTGAATACCGGAATATCTATTGGCGGCAACCTAATCGAATTACGTGGGTGTACCTGGGCTTCTGGCTTTGCTTCGTTTTGAGATGGGGACTGCAAGAGCTTCGCCGTTCTTTTCACGCGACACAACATATCTTCAAATGCTAGAAGCGGTTGGTAGTTCACTGTATATTTCGGGTCGACTTGTAATTCCAAATTATTAATTTGGTCTAATATCCTTTCGTAATCCGTCCGCAAAGAATCCACCGTTTCTATTTCATTTAAAAACGTTTCCCGCACTGCTTCTAAGTTGATATTCTTTATGTGATCACTAATATTTTGTATACGTGAAAAAAGTATGTCCCTCTTGGCGTAAAGCGTTTTAATTTTAAATTCATTTCCACTAACTGCCATTTTAAATTATTATAATTAGTATTAGATTAATCACAATTAATCGCACAACGCTGGAGGATGGACGCAATGTAACACAACTATATCTCCCAACACTATTGTCTTATTGTGCCGTATTACGTCGTTAAATTGAACACCTTTACAACGAGCCGAGGTGATGCGTGTCGCTCGCTAAACTCAATATTTTATATGTCGGGAAAGCGCGTAAAACGTGTGTAATTAAACTGTTTTCAATTATTAAGCAACTAATAAGCTTTAAATTTAAGCTAAATACAAACACTATTTAAATGAATAATTCTATTTGCGAGTAACTAACTAAAGTTTAAATTTAAACTAAACAAACACTATTTTAATCCATTCAATAAAATTAGAGTGCATTGTCTAAGTAATTAATCCAACAAAAAACTGAAAATGGTTGAGCGGCTACTAAACACCAGTCCAAATCCGGCCGAAGGTCCAGAAAATGGTGGAGCGACGAGCCTAAGGTTACCGAATTTCTAATTCCCCCGGTCGAGCCTTAAGCCTATTACTCGAGATGTTAAACCAAAATGAACTGTATACGCGAATTGCTTCTTCCTTCTACACAAAATGGCGACTATAGCACGCGGTTTCAATAATAAAACGAACTATTGCTTGCCAAAACCTATGAAGGAACCCTGCTTGATTAGGAGAAAATGAAATTGGAGCGGATTAACTAACAAACAAAATTTTATCAAGCAGGCATGAGTATTAATTAAAGTGGGGTTCACTCACCGGGTTGTCGTTTCCATGTGGCTTGGGCGCCTTGTTGCTGCGGTGCGACTTTTGGTGGATTCTCTGGTGCCCCAGAGATGCGTTCCTGTCCGGTGATGCGATGGAAGAGAGAGCGCGCGGCTATTTCTCACACGAGGTGAAGCGGTTTCTCCCGGAGCTCGACTGCTCCGGGCTAATGCGGTTGAACTAGCGGTGCGCGTGGGCAAGAGCTTTTTTAGGACACTACTGTCCTAGGCGGTGTGGTTCCAACGAAGAGCGCAACGGGAAGAGGCGCACGTAGGCCACGCGCGCCTTTTATTCCTCCGGTTGCGATGGTCGCGTGACATTCTAGAACTATCTTCTTTACCCTCCTACCCCACCACCCCGATGTGTCGATAGGACGGTAGGTTTTTGGAAAGGGACAAAGGATTTGGCAAGTCTACCTTCTAATAAAATAAATACGAATGGTTTTCCGCGCAACCAATATATAACGGAAACGTTCACTTTCTACCTTCACATACATGTCTACCAAAAATTGATGAAATAATTTTCTACACCGGGCTAAGAGTTTAAAATCATTTTCTCGCAACATCATAAGATACGTATAAAAATCCATACATGATACTTTTTGTTCGGAGTAGGCTTCTTTGTGACCGGGTTAATGAGTGGAATTTGAAAATGATAACCCTCATTTTCAAATTCCACTCATTATACTAAATGGGTATTGCAGAACGTTATAAAACTTGTGTGTATCGGCTACCCGTTGCAACGTATCTTCACGTACTCGCAAGATAATGTCTCGTGAAGAAAATTGATCACCACTAATTACGGCTGCTATTTCGTTTATCAAAGGTGCATTGTAGCGCCTTTCATGCTCTCCTCGAGGGGTCCGATCTGCGTGAATGACGACTTTATAATCCTCTTCAGGTAGGTTTTCTAAAGCAGTTTTAAATGTTTTGACTAAAATGTTACGTTCATGCAAGAATCTTTGAATTTTAAACACTGTGTCTCTCTCAACTCCCTGGATAAATTGGCAGCGACGGTCTACCTCAATTTCTTCGTCACCCATAAAATATACTTGTAAAAATTTATGCTTTTCGTTTTCAGCTGGAAAATGTGAACCTATTCTATGATAAATTTGCCCTTATATATACTATACTTGTAAAAATTTATGCTTTTCGTTTTCAGCTGGAAAAAGTGAACCTATTCTATGATAAATTTACCCTTGTACAGCAAATGTAGATGAAAATCCCGGCAATATTATTTACCTGTCAACTCCAAAGGACGTCATTTGAAAGTATGAGTTATATTTCCGGATCCTGTTCAAAAAGCGCCGTGACTCATTAGCATCATATAAAGAGAGAGTTTTCAAAGGTTCTTCTGGGTCCCCAAGTAACGGAAGAGACACTTTGCCATTGGAACAGCACATGCCTGCGGTCTCATCTTTCCATTTTAAAGCGCTGCAAAATCGACACGCCTTGTCCATCAGCCCGATAACAACTAACCTGTGATTTTTATAATAAATCAACGGATCATAATTGAATGCTGCGTCATTAAAAACCGACCAATTGTTTCCTTGAAAATTTTGTCGACGTTCAGCTTGGAGCTGTGCATTTGCATCTCTTCGCGCCTGTGTCTCTTCTGGTTTCAGATGCCCTTACAGTAGATTGACGTTCAGCTTGCTCAATGAGTATGTATTGAGTTTCATCAGGTGTTTCCGCAGCTCTTAAGGCGGTCTTACGTTCCGCTTATTCAAATAGCCTTTGCTGACTTTGAGCAGGTGTTTCAGTAGCTCTTAAAGTAGATTGACGCTCTGCCTGTTCAAGACGCCTTTGCTGACTTTGATCAGGTGTTTCAGTAGCTCTTAAAGTAGCATGACACTCTGCCTGTTCAAGACGCTTTCGCTGACTTTGAAAAGGTGTTTCAGAAGCTCTTAAAAATAGCTTGACGCTCTGCCTGTTCAAGACGCCTTTCCTGATTTTGAGAAGGTGTTTCGGAAACTCTTAAAGCAGCCTGACGCTCTGTCTGTTCAAGACGCCTTTGCTGACGTTGAGAAGGTGTCTCAGATGCTCTGAAAGCAGCCTGATGCTCTGTTTGTTCTTGCCTCCTCAGTTCAGCATCTTCTAAAGATTCTAGCGATCGAGCTAAAATTTTCGCTTGTCTTTGAGAAGATACTCTTGAAAGGCTGGACTTACATTTGCGAGGCATTATGAAGTAACAAAAAAAACCTATTTATAAAAAAAACGCTAAAATACTTAAAAGGAATTAAATTTCCTTTTAAATATTTTTTTAAAAGCAAATCCAAAATATCTAAAGGGAATAAATATTTCTTTTAAATATTTTTTAAAATCAAAACAACAAAACCAATTCAAGACATAACACGAATCCGAAAACGATAGTCAAAAAAAAATCGAATCAACTTAAACCAAATCACAAAACAAATCGCAGAAAACCGAAATCGAAAGCAGTAGTCAATATAAATATAATAAACAACGAAAAAAGAAGTAAGTGTATAGGTACCGTATACACTATCTATACTATTAATATTCCTTTTAAATATTGTTAAACAACCTAAAATAACGAAAACCAATTCACGATTCTAAATAAACAAAATCCAAAATCAAAGCCAGAGTTTAAATATGTATAAAGGAATACCAACCAAATCAACAAAACCGATCCAAGAAAATACACAAATCCGAAAATGAAAGCCAATATAAATCCATTCAACCTTAACCAAATCACAAAGCAAATAACAAACAACCGTAATCGAAAGCAGGTAGTCGAATAAGCTACGAAATAGAAACTATTTAAGCGTATAGGTACCGTATGCACTATAAGTTGACGCGCGGCTCAAGGACGGGAGTTAAGTACATGTCAGGAAACATTTCGTTACCGCGTTTTAAAAACCTAGAAACGACATCTAGCGTAATAAATTTAAACTATGTATAGGTTAGCAAGAACTCTCAAAAATATTTTTCTTATAATTTTGCACATTTTTTCTTATTGTAATACCGATTCATTCATAACCACATATAAGAACTGTATTCATTTCCGTTCAATAAATATTACTTATTAATAAGGCTTACTAAGAACTGTTTCTACCACAGTAAAGTAATAGTTAAGGGTGAAAGCGTGACACGTGGTGATAGTATTTCTGATTCATTCTTATAATCACGCCTGTAACCCTTGCGGGGTAGGCAGAGCATCAACGGATTACTTAATATCGTCTGCGAGGTTATCGCCTATTCTGTGAATTACAATGCACCAAAACGTTTGAAGAAAATAAGCTGGTGAATTTTATTTTTTTTTATTGCTCTCTTCCCGGTCCTGCGTGGGAAAATACAGATCCATACATTTTTTATCTTAATTTTGGTAAAAAGTCATAATAATCCAGATATTCGTTGACAGTCGTGAGCGTTTGTACTGAGCGAACGTGTCTCCTGTCGTTCTAATTTTATCTGAAGTGACAACAATCAAAAGTAAATCTTTAAGTAATCAACGTAAAGATGATAACCTTGTGCATTCATTAAGGAACTTAAGCCTGTTATTATTTGTGTGAACAGTTTAGCAGTGTTTCTCAGTCAGTGAATCCCCACACCTCACCCCCTCGAGTAAAGGGCACGGGCTCTTAAATTTTTGGTCTCACTTTACGCTCGACATAACTGCATCACAGGTCTAATAATACTGGTTTGCGATACATAATGAACCCGCAAAAATCTCCGCCTGCGACCAAAGTTGGTCTTGTTAGTTCCCAGCCCGATAGTGCAAAATGAGATACCGAGGTTACACAGCAACGTAATATTACCATCCAAAGATCAAAAAGAAAACAACCAGAAGAAGCAATGAAATTCGAATTAAATGATTTTAGGAAAGAGATAATGTCCTTTCTTACTGAATTCAAAACTTCGCAAGAGGAGAATATTAAAAAAAATACATGATGAAGTATCGTCATTAAAGGAACAACTAAGTAATCTAAAACAAATTTCAGATATTCTTTCTCAGGATCAAGTAACTATTAAGGATACTTTAACTTCTATACACTCAGCTCAACAGGCTACGGCAAACACAATTACCGAAATGCAAGCCTCCTTGGAATTCTCAACCAAGCGCATTGATACCCCACAGGAACGTGCAAATTGTTCAGAAGAAAAACTTAAGATTCAATGTCGTGAAATTACCGAAATGCAAGTGATATTAGACAGGCTTTCCTTCAAAACCCAAAAACAAGAGCAGTGTTAAATGTAGAAGTGGTGGGAGTACCAGAAATTAAAAATGAAAATCTAACAAATATAGTATTAAGCATAGCAGAAAAAGCAGGTGTTGTGTTGAGCGCCGGCGATATAGAAAGCTGCACAAGAGTACAATCGAAAGATCCCGTTAAAGGTCGACCCCGCAATATTATTATAAAAATGTCCTCCCGTATTCATAAGGATAATCTCATTGCTGGCGTCAAAAAACATCATGGCATCACTACTGAAGATCTTGGGCACGGAGGTGAACTCAAGAAAATATTTGTTAACATGCATTTAACTCTTGATAACAAGAGGTTGTATAAAAAGTGTCGAGAAATAGCTACCGAGCTAGGCTTCGTCGAAACGATACGTCACCACACATTATTGTCAATTCAGAATTGGACTTAAAAAAGTTGAAATAAAGTATTTATATGCATTAGTGAGTTAACTATGTTTAAAATCTATTATTTATTTTATTTATTATATGTTAAAATAACAAGGCAAAATGATAATTTACACAATAGGTAAGACACCAATATCTGTCTATTATCAAAATGCACGGGGATTACGTACAAAACTTCATACGCTTTATCTAGAAATATTAAATAATGATTACGACATCATTATTTTAACAGAAACCTGGTTTCACGATGGTATCTTGGATGGGGAGATCTGTGATAATCGGTATATTGTGTACAGACAGGATCGTATACTAACGGAAACAAGCAAATCATCAGGTGGAGGTGTGGCAATCATAATTCGTCGTACACTTAATGCGACTATGGACGATTTGTGGAAACAGCCGTGCGCTTCTATCGAAACGCTTTGAATAACAATACCAGTACTGAGTCATACGTTCACAACACGAAGCGCACACGTTCCCTCGCGCCATGCCCCTCACACCACGCTTGGACAAAAACTGCATATCATAACTACTTATATACCGGGTAAATCGTCAAAGCATCGTCGTACGGACGAAATGCACGCAAAAGATATTAAATCGTTCTTGGAATCGTTTAGTAGTAGAATTATCTCGCGCGACTTTTATGTAATTGCAGGTGATTTTAATTTATCTAATATACACTGGAATGAGAGTGGACCTACAATACTAAGACAGGGTCCTACCGAGCTACTAACTATAGCGGAGCAATTAATAAACGAACTAGCCTACCATGGTTTCCGACAATACTCCAATATAAAAAACAGTTGCAGTAACACATTAGATTTAATTTTCTCTAATATAGACATAGAAATAATATAATGTGACAAACCCTTAACTAAGATAGATATATTTCATCCTCCCTTCGAATTTGTCTTAAATGTGGCTATCCTTCCTCTCAAATGCTCTTTTTATTAAGAAAAATAAGTTTTATTCAGCTGATTTTGTTAAAATAAACACATATTTATGTGAAATCGACTGGGCCACTCATTTATACACTGGACATGTTGAAGAAGCTGTAGATTTATTTTACAAACAACTCAATTATTGCATAGACAAATATGTACCAAGTGTAATATCTCTACCTCACAACACGAAAAGGCCCCCCGTGGTATAAAACATTGATTAATATCTTAAAAGAAAAAGCTAAGGCTCACAGAAATTGGAAAAAATTTCATAACTTAGCGGAATACAATATGTTCTTTTTATTACGTAAGCGTGCGTCCGTTTATAATAAACAATGTTATAGTAATTATTTGGATACTACTAAACAAGCCATACTGAATAACCCTAAATGTTTCTGAAATTTTATCAAATCAAAACGTGGTAATACTTATTCTTATCCAAATAAAATGTCGTATAAAAATACAATGCATAGCGAAGGTACAGCAATTGTAGAAGTCTTCAGTTCATTTTTCAAAAGTGTTTTTATCCCGCCTGCTCCTTCATATCCTGATGTAGCATTACCTATATCTTCTAGTAGAAACGACCGACATTTACATTGCTTTCGGGTTTCCAAGGCAGATGTTTTTAAAGCGCTACAGAAAGTAGATGTAAAAAAGGGACCGGGTAGTGACAAAATCCCACCTATATTTATATTCAAATGTGCTAAGTCATTGTCTGAGCCTCTTCATATTTTATTCAATAGATCTCTTCAGGAAGGTTATTTCCCATACATCTGGAAAAAAGCTCATGTAGTACCCATATTTAAAAAAAGGAATCCGTACTAAAGTTGAAAATTATAGAACTATATCTATACTTAATATATTTGCGAAAATATTCGAAAAATTATTATTTAATTACATTTACCCGACCTTAAGTCGAGGTTTACCAGAATCTCAGCATGGTTTCCTCAAAGGCAGATCAACTCTTAGTAACCTAACACATTTTATCACAGAGACTATCAATCATATGGATGGCGGGGGGCAGGTTGACGTGATCTACACGGATTTCGAAAAAGCCTTCGACCGCGTGGATCACGCCATCTTGCTTCGTAAGTTAAAAATACTAGGAATACACGGGGACCTTTTGCGATGGATTGAGTCTTACCTAAAAAATCGTTCCCAAGCAGTAGTTGTAGGATGACACAGATCAAATTTTTTAAAAATTACATCTGGTGTGCCACAAGGGACTTACTTAGGGCCCCTCCTGTATAACACCTATCTATATGATATATATACATGCTTTAAACACTCCTCATTCTTGCTGTATGCAGATGACAAAAAAAATATTTATTAAAATTAACAATTTAAATGATTGCCATAAGCTTCAAGAAGATTTAAACAGGTTGGACCATTATTACAAATATAATCGAATCACAGTTAATGTCAAGAAATGTCAAACTTGCACATTTACACGCAAAACTAAACCGGTTGAATATGCATACAAATTGAACGGATCAATAATTCAAAAAACAGAGATAATCCGAGATCTTGGTATCTTATTGGATTCCAAGCTTACATTTAGTAATTATATTGACTACATCACAAATAAAGCATATAGAAACTTAGGCTTCTTAATACGTACATGCCAACCTTTCAATAACTTACCCTGTATTAAAGTATTATATTATGCCTACGTTCGCAGTATATTAGAGTATGGTAGCAACATATGGTGTCCACAATACTATACGTATATTAACAAAATAGAAGTATTTCAAAAAAAATTTTGAAGTTTATGGACTACAAAATTAAAGAACAACATCAAACATACAAAGAAAGATGTATATTCTATAAATTCCTTTCATTAGCAGACAGAAGAAAATTGCTTGATCAAATGACATTATATGATCTCATTCACGGGTGCCTAGATAATTCACATTTACTTGGACTTGTCAATTTCTCCACACCCATATATCGTACTATACACACTAAATTATTTTTCATCTCTCACTCTCATACGAAATATACCAAAAACTCACCAATAAACCGGATGTGTTGCACCTATGATAATTTTTTTGACAATATTGATATTTTTACGAAAAAGAGAGAAAACTATAAAACTGAAATATGCAAAAAATCTCTTCAATAGTTATTCATGATTAAGGTATTAACTCAGATCAAATATATGAGCACAGACACCCACACATACACACACACACACACACACACACACACACACACACACACACACACACACACACACACACACACACACACACACATTATGTTGTTGTATATACAATGTTTATAGTAGTACCGCTGATTATTCTTTGTACCGATAAGGAATTGTCGCTCATTCTTTTAAATTATGTTTAGATAATACAGGGAAACCTGTAATAAGGCTTATGTTAAGATAATCCGATCTGTTGTAAATTTTAATAGTTTAAAGCTGGTGGTTTTCTAAATAAATAAAATAAAAAAATTCTGACCTTCTGTGTTCGTCCATCGTACCGTCGTCCGCCTTGTAGAATCACGGTGGCGCCACCTAGCTGATTTAATTTTGCTACATATTCGATTTTCCCACGGGAATTATATGTTTTTCCGCTGAAAAAAGCCTATGTCACTCTACAGCCATCGAACTATTCCCATACAAAAAATCATGCCATGCCGACGCTCTGTTGCTACGTGAAAAAAGGACAAATTTGTGCAACATATTCGATTTTCCCACAGAAATGAGATGTTTTTCCGCGGAAAAAAGTAGCCTATGTTACTCTACAGCCACCGAGTTATATCCATACCAATATTCATGCCAATTTTTTCAGAGTGTTTTATTACAAAAACTTCCATTCTTTACATCGGCATGCAATTTGAAAACACGAAATTGCCCTTTAATTTTTTTTTCAGGTTTTCAGAACCCTTTGATCATCTTGGGTCGCCGCGGGGTACATGCTATCAATTATTAGAGCTTCAATGTGCTTGAACTTCCGTATATTACAAGGGCATGCAGTATACTATCACGGAAAAACACAAAAATTCGCTACACAAGGAAAAGCAATTTTCCTTATGAAGACGACGCGCGGGAAGGCTAAAGCCCCGACAATCTTTGATATTTTAGGGTTAGTTATCAAGCCTTAAAAAGGCATGCACGACAAAATCGTGGAATGTCACCTGTCACCAGCTCCCCGTCTAGAAGTTAGAGGCAAATAATTCCTTATTTTCTCTAACTTCACAACTTCATCACTCTATGGCAGCTGACCGCTAAGTGAGCGGCGAGCCGTTGCTGCCGTAGAGTCTACATCACCTGAAGATGCCTCGTGTAGAGACAAAACACATGTCGTATTGTCGTCGATGGTGTTTCTTTCCTGGAATAGTGGTGTTGGGAGTAGTGGTATTGGGAGTAGTGGTAATGGGATTAGTGGTGACAGAATTAGTGCACGTAATTTAGGGAGAGTGAGAGGTGCTCTTCAATCCAGGTAAGACACATCATTGTATTTTAAACGGATAGTTGCGAATTAATTAGTGTCTTTATTGTAATGGATTTCCGCAAAGGAACGCCTGATTCTATTAATTTGAATATTATGGTCTTTCATGTATAAGGCAAACATAAAAATCAAATAGAACCCGCGTATAAGAACATATAGATGGCGTAAAGCACCAACGTTTCGGGAAGTCTGAAGTTTGTGATCATATTTTCCTAGACGGCCCCTGCCATTACATCAGATTTTATAGACCACAAACCCCCGCGAAAGAACATCGATTCCTACCAAGAATGATACGTGAAGCTATTGAAATTAAAAAATCATCCCAATTTTTATAGAAAAGGAGGTTGAGGTTCTACCTGATTGGGTTCCTGTAATTAACAAAATTAAAACTAAATCCAAACATACCACTGCAAGACTTCAAGACACAGAAAGTTCGTTCTACGGGGATCGGACCAAAAAAAATAATTGAAAACTGAAGATACTCCGGATTAACACTGACATCGGGACATCTGTCACTTCAGTCCCCCGTGACGATGGGTGCTGGAATGTACCCCAAAATTCTTATTTTTCTTGTTCATTTGACTTTAAAGTGAGGATAGATTTAGATGTCTATGGGTCACAGTTTGTCATCGTTATTGTAAAAGATTTTATTGTTCGTTAAAAAGTTTTTTATATAACAATTATTTAGCATTTTGAACTATTAATCTGTGTAGTTGTATAGTTTTTCGCCCTGTGGATGATTTGCGTCGTTATGTCGACCGTTGAAGTGAGGTGTATATCACGTATATCAAAATCTTTATACAGTTTTTGGTGGATTTATTGTGATAAATGCAACAAAGCTAACGATTTCAGAGTATTATTTGTAAGGATTTCGTGTTTGAATACGAGACGGGGTTATATAAATTATTCATTTGATCGCCGACAGCGCTTGTCGAAATTGTTTAATCCAATCTATACCATTGATCTGGAATATTGCAATAATTGTTAAACATTTCATCCATACTTTAATATTATGGCATGAATTTTGGTATGGGGATAGTTCGGTGGCTGTAAAGTGACATAGGCTATTTTTTGGCGGAAAAACATCTCATTCCGGTTCCCGTGTGAAATATTCTATTTTCAGGTCAGCTACTGTAGAGTGATGAAGTTACGAAGTTAGAGAAAATAAGGAATTATTTGCCTCTAACTTCATAGTACATTGAATTTGAGAGTTTATGGAATTAAGATGTTCTAAAAATTCAGTTATCTTGTCTGATGGTAAAATTGTGAAAGTATCGTCTACGTGCCGATTGTACGAAGAACCTTGGAGTTACAGGTGCAGTAAAGAAGGCTGCTTCTATGAATATATCGACAACAATGGGGGATACAGGTGAGCCATCCCATCGCAATATTATTTATTTGTTTGTAAAAAATTTCTTTCCACAATAGATATCCAGATGTAAGGCAATGTCTGAATAGTACTGCATACTCTGCTGGCATGTTATTTTCCTCAAGTTTTCCAGTTTTTTTTTTTATAGGATGGGGTGACAAACGAGCACACAGTCCACCTGATGGTAAGTGGTTGCTGCGGCCCATAGACATCTAAATCTATCTTCCCATACAAATCAAAATGCAGATGCGTTGTCACCCGTGAGGACTGAGATGGAATGCCTCATTTCCAGTAAAAAGGGTCTCCGGTTCTCAACACTCACCATACGAAATACAGCAGCATTAAGCTACTATTTCACGCTGGTATTCTGTGAGAGCGTGGTCCTTCCCCGGTCGAGCCGACCCATTCGTGCTACAACTATACTACTAATATAATTGCAGCATGGCTCTACCACGTAAAAAGTTATAATTCAGATAGAGTCTTCAACGGGTAGGCATGTAAATAGAGACTGAATATCAAAATTGACTATGTTTTTATTTTCAGTAAAAATTACTCGTAGGTCCTTTATCTCACTGACAAAATAGTATGAATTCTTAATGTGTGCTCTTGCGTGTCTTCTGAGTGGTGATAATATTTTAGCTGAGTATTGAGCTAATCTTGTTGAATCGCTCTGACTCACTATTGAATGTAATGGAGCGTTTGGTTTGTACATTTTTAGTAACCCATAAAACTTGACTGGTTTGGCACACGCAGGAATTATCAAATTAAAGTCTAGATTAAATTTCTCGTAATATTTATTAATTAAATCACTGGTGTTTTATACACATTAGTTGTAGGATCTGTTTTGACCTTTCTGTTTGTACTTTCATCCGACAGAAATAGTTGCATTTTAAAATTTTATTCCGAAGTATGCGTTACAATCTTAGCATTACCTTTATTTGCGAGGAGAATCGTGAGCTCTTGTTTATTGCGTAAGTTTTTCAACGTTTTTCAATTCATTTTTGGCAAAATTTTATTTCGGCGTTGAAATTTGACATAACATAGACGAAATTTCTTGACTTGTGGCCTCTAAATAATCTGTACCAATACTATTTTTTTCCAGACAATTCTCAACACTAAAGATAATGTCCTCATACGGTATTCTTCTCGGTGTTATGGCAAAATTAAAACCTTTCGATACTTTTACTGTGGCGTCACGTCGTCCGGAGTTTGTTTTGACCGATTATAGACCGCGCTTTTTTTATAATTCGTGTCTGTGGGCAACGGTTTATGTCGAACATTGATTTAGTTGTTAATTTTTGGTTTCTATCAATATGTTTATTATTGCATTCATTGTATTAAGTTGTTTCGCGTTTATCTAAAGTTTCCATGCAATTTTTATATTCAAATGTCGATAAAACTTTCTTTTATTCACTGGAGGAATTGTCTATGGTTGTTTATAAAACATAGATCGATATGTTTTTGCTGAATCGCTGCTAGTAACAACGTTTTACTTGCCAGATTTAAGATCTTAGCGGTTCCTCGAATGTCTTTTTAAGCAGTTATCTATAACATCATAATCTCGTACTTACTTGTGTCAAAATATAAGAGCCGTTCGATCCCCGCCGGCACCAATGAAATTATTAATTGCAATTTTAATTGCTTTACCACGTCGTCGTCGATGCATGAAAACATCGTGAGGAAACCTGCTTATCTAAGAAAAACCAAAAAATATTTCGAAGACATATGAAGATTGCCAACACGCATTGGGGCTGCGCGGCGGACAATTCCTTGCCCCAAAAATCCTCTCAGATATGAGCGGAGGTCTGTGCCCAGGAGTGGGATGTATATAGGCTGTAATTTATTTTTAACTTAATTATTATATTGGTAATATGCTATAATAAACTCCTTGTCTTTTTAATGATTTACTTGTTTACCATAAAAATTTAAAAATCCCATGGACACATTTAAAAATATACTTTGACAAAAAAACATTATATTTCACCGCGCACGAATTTAAAACGTATGAAACGTAAACAAGCTACAAATTGAATTCGGATACAATTCTGCCCTGATACGGAAGAAGGCGGCTAAGCCACAAAAGTATGTTTCGAGAAAAATTGAAAAAAAAGCGCGAAGTTGGTTTTCTTGATAGATATGACCGAAAAAAATATTTCGACTATTGGAATCCATGTAAAAAAAAATTACGAATCTTTTATAAATATGTTTGAATGAAATTATTGGCATAGTGTTCTTTAAACTCTAAAAATGTAGTTAACGTAAGTATTGAAACATTGTATTTGAATATTAATTACAACATAAAAGGCCGTTAAGTATACCTTAACTGTTTTTTAGTATAGCATTGACAATAATCATACGCAAAAATGTGGCTAACCTACTTTAACTATCTTTTAATTTTTGACGCTTTGTTTAAATTGTACACTTGGACTACACTTTATTGCTGTTAAGTGATATAACTGCCTTATAGTATAGTTTATCAGCAAATAATCAAATTAAGTAGAAGTGCAACTAAACTAAAAGGTAGTTAAATGTACATTAATCTCACGGAACCGCTTTTTTGATTAGCATTAGCATAGGTATATTTTTGTTAAGTAAGTTTGAAAAGTTGCTAAGTGTAAAATAAAATGTGCTTTAGTAAGAATAACAAAACTTTATTCATGCTTAGCACAAACAATTATAAGGAAAAACAAGGGATAGTTTTTTATTCTTAAAGAACCTGTTTTTTTATTTTTGAATGTGATTTCTGCTCTACTAAACCGTTTGAAATTATAATTCTAGATCTTCTGCTAAATCCGATCTGACGAATCTGATTTATTTACTGATTTTTTTATCATGAAAATTGGTAGGTGGCACGAAGTATGATACCGACTGATTATCGTCTTCTTCGGAATCAGAACTGTTTTGCGAGATCTCCACTGACGGTATATAGTCCATTCTTTTACAGAATCATCAGAGTCAAAATCTTCACTTTATTCTTAATAATGGCGCTCTTCTACTGATACTGGAAGACGTGCTGTAGATGGCAAGGAGTAACTAATTTTACAGACTTACTTATAGATAGACATAGACATTTTTGAATTTGGAGCTATTCGGCGGCATGTTTACTGAATTCAAAGCTTCACCGGAGTTAAAATCTTTATCGGCTAATTTAATGTAACGATGCTCTTTGACATATTTGGAGTTATTCTGGGACATGTTCATCAGTGGCACACAGTTTTTATCTATTAGCGATCAATTCTTAAAAAAATTAAATTAATTTATTTCAGACTTTTGGTCCATAAAATTGTTAGTACAAAATATGAGTTTACAAATTATGTTTGTAAAACAGAATAAAAACAACACTAAAACATTAATTTAAATATTTTCCGGTCTAGTTTGTGGTACTTGGTACATACGCATGAGTGTATATCCAGTGTCTCCATGTATGTATACCCAGTGTCCTTGACTGGACAGTCTGATTTACCACTAATAACCTTCAGAATAGTATCGAAGCTCCCTCGCACTCTGCACATAAGAGACGTGATACGTTGACGTAGTACTACATCCCTGATGCACTGCAAAATCACAGCAGTCCCGACATCACTCGAAAGGCAATATTGAACTATACAATTAAATATAACATAATCATTACAATTATATACATCGCTTATAGATGGTACCATTTCTTCATAACAAAAAATATACCAAGTGTTTTATTCCTTTTCAGTTAGGTGAATTCATTGTGTATCTTTATTTTGGTGTTGAGAGATATCAAGTTTGAATATCCCGCTTAACTTTTGGAGTTGATAAAATTTTGTAAATTGATTTAGAATCACTTATGAGATTCATGGAGTATGATCAAGACCAAAGTGAATCAATTATTAAAGAACGGAGAGCCAATCGTGTTCAATGTGCCCACTGATTAAATGTAATTTACAGTCTTCTGCTGTCGCTTCTCTCGCCACGCTCACCAACTTTCTGCCTTTGTTAAATCAAGGCATTATTTAAGGTGTAAAATAAAAATATATATAAATACTCAAGTAATGTAAGAAGGGAGAACTAAGCTCCCATACGTTCGGAAACGATTTAGTATTAAATTAGGAAAAAATTAGTTTATGAATTTGGTGTAATCCAAATCCATGTATGCACAATGAAAACTATTGTCAGACCTCAAAATTGAATTGAACACTCCTTGGCCGTAGCGCATTTTAAAATTATTTTGTTATGAATATAACTCTCTTTTTACATATTAGAGAGGAGGAGATTTGAATAAAATGTGCTATTATTGATTACTTTTTAAGTAAAGTTTTTTAAGTGGCAATTTCATTGGAGATGCCAGTTTCAAAAAATATTCATATAAATTCATGAACTTAAATTTAAATTGAGTGGAAAATATAATTGTAAAAATAATTATATAATGATTTCTCATATTTACGCGAACATTACACATGTAAATAAAACTAGTTTTTACGAATTTTATCGCGTATATTAACTTTTTTATATTCCCGACGTTTCGAGCACTACAGCACCCATGGTCACGGGGGGGGGACTAAGATGTCCGTCGTCCCGATGTTATAGTTAACCACCAGATTAAAATCATTAATTTTTGTTTCGATCTACACAGTATGAACTTATAATATCTTGAAGTCTTGCAGTTGTATGCTTGGATTGGGATTTAATTTCATTAATTATAGGATCCCAAGCAGATGATAGTGCCCATATTTTATAAGATAGGACAAGCGATCGATTAAACCCCGCGGTAAAGAACATATAGCTGATGTGAAGAATCGACGCTCCGGGCAGTCTGCAGTCTGTGAACACGTACAGGATCGCCTACCATCTGCTTGGGATCCTATAGTTAATTAAAATAAATCTCAACCCAAGCATACAACTGCAAGACTTCAAGATACTATAAGTTCATACTGTGTAGATCGGAACAAAAATTAATAATGTTATTGTGTGTATAACCCCGGGTAACTATTACATCGGGACGCCGAAGATCTCAGCCCCCCCCCCCCCCCCGTGACCATGGTTGCTGTAAAGTGCTCGAAATCGAAACGTCGGGAATGTAAAAAAGTTAATATACGCGATAAAATCCGTTATAATAGTTTTTAACTAGTTTTATTTTAAAAATAAATATAACTATTTTATTTAATTTAAATTCTATTAAATTTCTTCCTTTTTTAATTTAATTGCAATTTAATGGGAAAATTGAGTCTTAAAGTCCTTTTCATCAGAAAAGACACATTTTTTCAGAGAATTATTATACAGTTTTTTAAATCAAAACCCAAACCAAAGAATATACCTCTGACACACTCGGAAAAGAGTTCTGATCATACTTTTTTTTAAATCTTAAAACTTGCCGATCTAATTCTTCATGTGTACACATCGATTGCTAAACTTACACTTAGACGCTTTTTAGAGTAGCACATTCACTTTGCCGCTGTTTAAATATTGTTCCAAATATAATTCAAAGGTTCATCATACACTAAAGAGCAGTGAATGCTTTTTTGGGAAGTACGTGATTTTAATATATTTTTTAAATTCTACGCTTGAAAACAGTTACGTGTTTTTAGCCGTGTTTTAGTGTCTACTACAAGTGTTTACCGCTTTTTAGCATATTATTAGGTATAGCCTAGCATGGCTGCAACTAAGTAATAAAGCAGTTATTTACGCTTAACGGCCTTTTAGATTATATAATGTGTTTAAATGCATTTTTTCTTAGTTTTACAACATCAAATATTAAATTTCAACTAAGAAAATAAATCGTTAAAATCTCTTAACGGCTATATAGCGTAACGGTGCATCGTAACTGATTTCTAACATATGACAGCAAAGAAAATTTTGCACTTAACCGCCAAAATGCTTAATGTATCTCAGGAACTATCAATCGTAAAAATATAATTCCAATATTGGTCGATAGAGAATTTTTTTGCTTAGTCTAGTGGTGCTGAAAGCTCAAAATCGACAAAATGCACTTAGCCGCCTTTTTCCGTATCAGGGCAGAATTCAACAGCGATCTAAGTAGACGGGAAAGTTCGAATTCATATTATAACAAGTTTGACAGTGTACATGATGCCGAAATGAGTTAGACGTGAGCGTTGAACGCATTCGCGGATATTATTCAAATTTGTGTCAAGTAAAATATTGTAGCAGTACAAATCTTAATGTTTAAATTTAAAACTTTAGCCTTCCATTTCCATAATCTATATCCACATTTTGAATTGTACACACAATATGTAAAAACACCTTTCCCGATCCGGAAGAGGATTAATACGTACCTCAACGATATTGCTTACGCCCGATTGTCTCGAGCGGGGTGAGGTAACGGTTAGTGTCGCGCGGGAGAGGAGGCTAGCTGCGTCGTACGCGCAGCTCAACCAGTCAGTCGGCCGCGAGGCCGGAAGGCGGTCGACAGAGAGCCTTCGGGCGCTGCGCCCGCGTCAGTTAAAGGTCGCTCGTTACATAATCTCCCAGGTCGAGTTAGTGGTCGCGAGTTGATATAATTTTGCATCGAAAGGACTGCTGCCTCGTGTTATCTTATATTGTACGTATTCGTGATAACGTGGCTTATTTCTTTAGTTTGTTTGCGCGAAGCCTGGGTCGATTATACGTTGAGAGCTTCCTTGTTTTGTCTTCTATTTGTAAGTTTCCGTGATAACGAGGTCATATTGGATAATTATTGTTGTAACAGTTCGAGCGCCATTTTGAATTTAATAATGAGTATGTGGGTCAAGACTCGGCCGCCTCTAATTTAGTTGTCTGTTTTGCACGTGTTACGTGACAGTAGGACTACTTGGAATTTGTAGTGATTAAAGGAACTTTTATGCCGTTAATTGCATCGACGAGTTAGTAGTTTTGTGCTACGTGAGCCTGGGACATTGAACTTTGACCAACCGTCCTTGAGTTGTGCAGCGTGTCACTGTTTAACGTCGATTAACGTTGATTTTGTTGAACTTGAAGTTAATTAAATGTACAATAAAGTGATAAACTGATATAGTGAAAATAGAAGTGGAAGTTCTCCATTGTCGAACGCCCCTTGGATGGATCCCACATTTCGAGAGAGGCAACGCCTTAGGATCTGCTGTCCAGGATCAGCGGGGATGTCAGGTTACACATTGAACACAATACTGCACACCGCTTACATGCACATCACCTTTCACCTGACAATTTCCCTGTGGTTAACCCTACCTCCGCTAATCGGTAAGTGTTGCTTGCTTCTTTGTAAGCCGTTATAGTTTAATTATCCATAAGTCATTGGGCTCCACCATTGGCTGCTCGTCGAGGGGATCACTCATGGGCCCCGATCCCCCCATCGACCTTTGTTGGGGCAGCTCAGGGCGAGTACAGATATTATCAAAAAACAATGAATATAGAAATGTTTCTGTAATTTACCTATGTGAGGGGATCGCTATATATCGTTTCTAAATGCTTTTGTACTTATTTTAATGAAATAGTTTTTTAATAAATGTTAAATCAATATGCTGGTTTCCTCCCTAGTTCTTCACAAGACAGAAATATTTTCCGAGCCAGTGGTAAATTTACAAATGACTTTCATTAAGTATTCTTGTAACCTTTATTGATTAGAAGTTATTCTATTCTCATGTATATATGTAGTGTGTATATGTATGAGTTTCACTCAACTACATGAATGTGCTCACTGGCGTACTAGATTCGCGTCATCAGTTTCTAATTTTAGCGAGAACACAACCATAATCACTGTCTTATATATATATATATATATATATATATATATATATATACATAAACACTCATAAACACTCACGCCTATCACCCAGGGGGGTAGGCAGAGACTACAGACTTCCATTTGGCACGATCCTGACACACCTCTCTCGCCTCTTTCACATCCATACATCTACGCATGCATGCTCGTCGGTTAAGGGTACTCCTAATTTGTCCCGTTTTCAATAAATATATATATATATATATATATATATATATATATATATATATATATATATATATATATATATATATTTCTTCTTCTATTTCTTATATAATCACTTTCCTTCTTCGGGTCAAATACGTCCTGTCCCCATCTCCACACGTGGCGCTCCTCACTTCAACAGCTGCGATGCGGTGATACCGGCTCAATTGAATGAAAAGCTGAAAGGTCTTCTAGGTCTTCATTTAACTGTTCTGTAGGTTCTTAACCATTTCATTTCACACGTGAGGCACCAATGCAATGCAAACCAGGAGTTCATCATCATGCAGTTCGCTTCCGGTGCGGCCCGAGCGACATGCGGAGTAGGTGATGATATTTCACGATTTAATCATCGTGCAGTGCGCGCATATGTTGACTCTGTAGATGTATGATATTGCTAGTTGGAAGTGCGACAAGTTCGGTTAGACTTATAATTTAAAGTAACATGTTATCTACTAAGAAAATTGCCACAAACTCTATTCTGTTTAGTATAATTAAATCTTTCCATCGGAAAAATGTTTAAAAACTTGTTACATTTTTAAGGATACTAATATAATAGAATATAATATATTCTCACGGTGCGCGAGTTCGAGGTGGTGTTCGTGACGAAACATTGTTAGAAGTGGTGAAAAGCTTATCAGACCTCTCCGACGTGCGATGTAAAATTAATAATTTGTTCTCTGACAAATTGAATATATTCATTAGCATTTCGAATTTCATTTAACCCCTAGGTCCCCAAGTGGTCGAATCCAAACGCGGCTCTATTCCGTCAAAATTTATGCGGTCGGATTTGACCGCGCACACCCACAGCACTTTAAACCATTAATACTTATATATAGAAAATTTTCTGTCCTTTAGTGCAATTAAAAGTGAAGTTATCCTAGTAAAATATTTATAATATACGTTCATTTCATACGCAAATTTCGCGTAAATGTTATTGTGTTGATTTTTGGATTTTCTAGTATTTTATTAGTGTTTTAGTATAGTGTTTTATTATGAAATTGGTATGAAAGTTTTTGTGTGAATATAATTTATGTTTTTACGTAAATAATTTTGAGTAATATATATTGAAATAATTGTGATTTTCAAGCTGCCGACATTCGTATTTACATAGTATTTTTGTAATGAAGTATAATCTGACTTTTATATAGAGAATTATGTATAGATTTTATAATGCCAAACTTTTTTATAGAAAAGTAGTCTACAAATATAACTTTTAATGGTTTAATTGCTCCGGGTGGGTGGGGTCGCATGCGACCTCTGGGGACCCTCTCTTGCCGGGCGCATAAGACTGCATCGGATTTTATGGGGGGATTCAAAAGGTTAAATAACAAACTGACTTTTTATAATTTCTTTGCGTGCATGTCTGAATCCAACTATTTAAGGCTAATATGAACTAAAATAAAAAGAGCTAAATCTTCGATAGTTCGGATAATGATTAGTTTAAATATTTATTTATTTATTATTTACTTAACAGTTTATGTACACACATACTTTGATAGGAAAATGGTAAAAACAGAATTATGTACAAAGGCACTGCTTATTCCATAATGAAATTTCTTCCAGCAGGCCTATTGAAGGATAGTTGAAGGAAATAAAGGTAGTCAAAGTGTGCACTTCATTAAAATATACTTATACAATAAAAATACAAATATACAAACCTCCATATATATATATATATACACACACACATATATATATATATACATAAATATAGAATAAAAATATAATATAAAATAACAAAAGTTTTGGTAGTGTTTGTAAAGTTAAATTCATGAGAAAAAATTCTTATATAAATTAGTCAAAATTTGCATGCCTTGATAAGGCAGAATATATAGGAACTTTTATGTTTTAATAATACTCTTGTAAAATCTCCCTACATTCTACGCAAATAAATAATTATGAATTATGAAAAAAAAATATAATTTAATGTATAATATTTTAATGTTACATATACGATACCTCCACATCACCAATTAATAATTATGGTGTGAATTATAGTGCTCTTTAACAAGTATTTTAAACATAGACACCGACTTAGGGTCACGAATTCTAAAGGGAAATCAATTCCACAATCGTACTGCGTTAACAGTAAAATAGTGAGAATAGAGCATTGCATTGAAAGACGGAAATATTAACAGTGTTCTAGTATTTGATCTACATAGAACATCTGGAGGATGGACAAAAGTAAAATGATTTTTAGATATAGCGGAGTATCAGGATTATGTAGAATATTGAAAAGAAGACAGAGGTTTCGAGTATTGCGGGGAAGGCGGATGGTAAGCAATTTAAGCTGCTTGCGATAAATAGAGATGTGATCGAACTTCTTTAAGCCAAAAATGTGTCGAATACATAAATTTTGCAAGCGCTCGAGTTTATTAATTTGCTCCTCGGTAGCATTCAAATAGCAGATATCAGCGAGAGAGTAGAAATCAAGCGTTCCACGCTCATATATTTTGCCTATTATCAAGGCTTGGGATTTAGTTGGGTTTAATGTGAGATCAAATGATCTCGACCATTTGCTAATCTTATTTAAGTCGTCATTCGTAGCTTCAATCACCAAATTGGCTTCAGATACCACAAAATTACGATATAACTGTAAATCATCAGCATAAAGGTGGTAGTTAGCTGATATGACCTTGGTGATACAATTAATAAAAATGGAAAAAAGCAGAGGAGAGAGTACTCCACCTTGAGGTACACCCGATGTTACATCATACCATTGGGGGGTATATTTCACCTAAACTAACACACTGTGACCGATTACGAAGATAGGAGTCAAACCATTGAATAACAGATCTAGACACATTAATCGTCGTAAGGATACTTATAAGGATATCAAAATCAACAGAATTGAATGCACTGCTGAAATCTGGTAAAACCAGAACTGTAAAGTATCCAAGGTCCATATTCCAACGGATAACGTCAGTAACTTTAGGAAGGGCAGTTGTAGTATTATATCCGGGTCGGAAACTAGATTGATATGGACAATATTAGTTTTGTTGAGAAATACTGAAAATATCTTATAGATAAAATGCATCTATCATGGTATTTTGAGATAAGAGCATCCCATACCGGTTTATAATTTTCAGCAGCTGGCACAAACCATGCTGCAAAGAATTTTGCCTTTCTAATTAAATTATTTAATAAATAATGAATAATCTTTTAAATGTCTCATAAACAAGTGATTAAATCAAAAATTTTGTACAACTGACTTCAATATAAATAAAATGAAAACATCATCAATGTAGTTGAAAACAAATATATTATACAGTTCAAATTCTAAACGCGGTCATGGGTCGTTGATGTACTTCAATTACCTTCATCGAGTTTTAAATGAATAAGCAGAGTCAGATGGTTGTTGAGCGGTCGGAAATTTCTCTCGATAAGTTCATAATGCACGCGAAGCATTCGCGTTGCCTTTTGCCGTATTCACGAGCACTAAAATTTTGCATAAATATTGCATTTAGAAATAAAAAAGAACCATCCCATATCTTTTGAACAAATGAAAAAGAACAATATTTAAATAACCAAACAGAAAATAAACAGGTTATGTAAAATTTAACACACTCTCCAAATAATATACATTTACAAAATAATCAGATTTTTCGAAATCTTAAAAAATGGTTGTAAAGCCTCTATATAAAAAGGTGAGAAATACAAACTGGAAAACTATAGGCCGATAGCACTCCTTCCACTATTTTCAAAAATAATAGAAAAGCTATGTACAATAGGTTATATTCCTTCTTTGAGCAACACAAAACTTTCACTATAGAACAAAATGGATTTTGCAGAAATATATCCAATTCATCAGCTATCTATGAATTAGTTAAATATGCTACAATTAATGAAGATAAACGTATATCCATTTGTGCTGTGTTGACGGATATGGCCAAAGCATTTGATCTTGTTAACCATGACCGATTACTACATAAACTAGAAATGTATGGTGTAAGAGGAAATGCATTGAAATTATTTTAATCATATCTGTAAAACAGAAAACAATGCACCCAAATAACTAAAATATGTCACAGAATGAAACCGGAAGAAACATACTGCTCAAAAGACAGGACCATGGTTAATGGTGTACCACAAGGGAGTATCCTTTAGCCTTTAATGTTTCTTATATACATTAATGAATTACCAAAGAACATAAAACATCCTATGACATGGTTTGCTGACGATAGTTCAACACTAATAAAATATACCGATAGAAATATTTACGAAAATGAAATAAATAATGCACTCGCTGACATGTTCTTGTTCACTGTCTTGTTTCTGATCTTTTAACAATACAAAAGAACTAAAACGAATAAAATTTAACATACAAAATACTGATAGATGTAAACCATACTTCGTCAAACATGGTATGCACGGTAAGTTCAGTATTTTACTCAACTTACTGTGCATATATATCTTGGAAATCTGCAATTTTTTTAAAAAAATACCCAGAATTTTATATCAAACGAGAAGAAAGTAATACGAGATACCAATTACGCCATAACGAAAAACAGATTATATCCATATCTCGCCTTAAACTACATTCATCAGATCCCTTAGTCATGTCCATTAAAATTTTAACAAACTCTCAAACTCGATAAAAAAAAATAGAGAAACGCACTAATTTTATAAATAAACTAAAGGAATTTTTAATTTGTAAACTCTCCTACACACTAAATGAATACTTAAATGATAAATTTTAAATGCCTACCTAGAATACCCACAGTTTCTATATTATATAGTGTATTCATCATTATTGTTTCATTAAAATGGCCCTCCTCTCTCATAATTGCTGTGCTCTGCATGGCCCATAATGATCTCATAGTTTTAAGTTTAAAACTTAAAATGTTCTCTGCACTTTAACTGTAACATTCATCATCATCAACATTACAGCCCTTCACAAGTCCACTGCTGAACATAGGCCTCCCCCAAGGTATGCCACAAAGCACGGTCCTGAGCGATTCATCGACTTTCTGCAACATTATGGATGCAATAAATAATATGAATATGAACATGAAAATCAGATACGTAAAAATTTGATAAAAAACTACCTACATACAGTTCCACCGAAATAGAATTAGCCCACTTGGACTAAATATTAACTATAAGGGATCGCCTATTACAGAAAAAGCTTTCAGTAAATTTCTGGGCATAGAAATAAATAAAAATATGAAATGGAAAGCACACGTCCAGACTCTAAACAAACGCCTAAATAGTCACATATTTACTTTGAGAAGACTCTCAAAGGTATCACATTATAAAACTGCATTAATAGTGTTGCGCGCCTAAGTTGACGTCAGGTACCTGACACTAGCGCCATCTAGTGTCGGCGACCAGAGCGAAGAGGGCTTCCTAGAAAATGTCAATCTCGAACTTCAACCGACAGCGCCATCTAGTATCGAACAGAAGAATTAAGCTTTATAGAAGCCCCACACTCGAACTTTCTGCGTCTGGTCGTTCGGCGCCCGTATTTACTGGAATATTCTGAATGTTTCGGTGTAAAAGTTGTATTTAAAGCAGCTGCAACGCGCTATCGGGGCAGTATTGAATTTGTCGAGACAAGCGAAGCTTCAGAGCGAAATAAAAAGAATCAGTGTGGTTAATTGTTAGTGTTTTAAGTTTTAATTGGTGTTCGGTACTAAACGTGTAAATTTTGGTAATTCAATCGGCAGTTTTTACTGTCACGAACCTCAAGCTCGTAACAATAGCTTGTAAGGCATATGTTGCGTCAATATTAAGTTATGGTATAATTTTGGAGAAACGGTTCTGAAAAAGATACCATATTATTTAAAACTCAGAAAAAATGTATTAGAGCGATATTCAGGCTTAAATCTACTGATAGTTGCAAACAGTAATTTAAAGAATATAAAATTTTGACACTTCCTATCTTATACATAAATGAAGTAGCAACATTTGTGCTTTCAAACCTGTCATTGTCAAAACATAAAATTGTTAGTGTCTAAACAATGAAATAGAAGACTTCAAAAAAAGACTTAAAGCTCTATTGCTTGAAAAGTTTTGCTACTCAATCCAAGAATTTATTCATGAAAAACATTTTTTTGTATCTTTACTTACAAATTTGTGCTTTATTTTGATTTTATTATTATATCTTTTGACATTTACTATATTTATGATGTATGGACACGAAATTGGCAATTGTTGGAGATTTGTAATTAATCGTCTTATATCTCTTAATTAATCAATTTATTCCTATTTAAATATTTTCCTATTTAATTATATTATTTATAAACATCTTTTTAATAAATGACTTGTAGTCAATAAATAAACGTATTATTGTTATTATTATAAACGTACGCGTTGGGCATTTTTAAAACAACACAAAAACACAAATCAAAAAACAAAAATAATTACAACAAGTAATAACAAAAAGAATTTAATAAACAAAACGACTGAACTGTCGCTCACGCAGACGTCAACACGGAACATTCTTAAAAAATAAAATTAATATTCAATCCCGCCATAACAAATGCCTATCGCTAGGTTCGTGCGTTCTTGCGGTAAGCACTCTGGTAATTTTTACAGACTGTTAAACCGTTAGGACATTCCCAACTGTTACATTATAAGTTTAGTTATCCCTACGATTGAATTTAGAAGTTATAGTTGTTATTTATTAATACTCTGTACTCTGACGTGACAAGCAGTTCGTTACTACAAAAATGACACAGAGAGAGAGAGAGAGAGAGAGAGAGATAGAGAGAGAGAACAACAAAACAGATAGACAGACATACATTCAAACATACATACATTCATGTCTGTTACCTGAGGAGGTAGATAGAGACTAAGGACTTCCATTTGGCATGATTTCG
Organism: Parnassius apollo; assembly: GCA_907164705.1. Lineage (NCBI taxonomy): Eukaryota > Metazoa > Arthropoda > Insecta > Lepidoptera > Papilionidae > Parnassius > Parnassius apollo. The sequence continues at coordinate 54,391 of CAJQZP010001681.1, forward strand.
ATCCACGCATTCATGCTGGTCGGTTAAGCGCACTTTTAATTTTATTTGTTGCAGAAGTAATTGGCAAAGTCGGCAAGGGACACCATAGGCGAAAGTTTATCGAACAAATTAGCGATGAATTTAAGATGGGTTCAGAATTTTAGATTTATTTTCATAAAAGTAAATTTGTCAGACAAACACTCAGTTTACATGATGGTAAATTACTCTATGGCTTATAAATACCTACAGTTATCCTGAATTAAGGAAATTGCGATACAAAATGCAGATGCGATGCCACCCCCGATGACTTGGATTAACATAATATTTAGTAGTATTCCCAACACCATTTCACTAATGGAATGTTTTATTCGCTATCTTATATCTTTTATGAGAAAGTTAAATGAAGAAAATTCCCAAATGAAAACTTTTACAAAACCGTCTCTAACAATAGCTTCAAAAAGTCATCCATGCCTTTTTTAGTTGAAAATCAACCATTTATTCCTCCCTATGCTTCATAAACATATGTACTAGGCAAAATGAACAAAAATTTTGTTTGTGTTGCTCGTGAGTGCTTACTACTATCTTAAATATGGATCGTAGTAAAGCCATGCTGCAGTTATATTATAGTTTTAGCACGAATGCATCGATCGGAGAAGGACCACGCTCTTACAAACATTATAATATATAACTTTAATGTTACCAATATTATATTCTACTCATGCGGCTTTATAATGACCTTTTACGTTATATAGGTATATAGGTATAGGTATCGATATCCTTCGTTATTAATCAGAATAAATATCATACAAAATGTGTTGAGGAAATGTTCCTAAAATGACGTCTTTGTTAAAATAATTTTTAAACTTTTTTGCGACTCTCATTTTCGAAATTATTTATATTTTATATATTTTTTTAAATAATTGATTATAAGATTTCAAATCTATAGAATTATTTTCATATTGTATAACAAAACCATCTTACATAGTTTATTTGAAAAAAAAATTACGTAAGCAGACAATTTATTTTTGTCTGAGGAACGGGCTCACCACAAATTTTAGCGACCCTTAACGAAATGGACGTCAATTTATTCCTTATAATCTATAGTTCACAATAGTAATATTAATTTTACCGCATTATAATGGAAATACGTAGGTCGCTCAATAAGTTTTGAGATGCTAAAAATCTAAAAATGGAACGCACCCGTGTTATATATTTCTACAAAGCAAATTTATTTAAAAACAGAACTCCATAAGCCAATTGCTTAATACTAAAAAAAATTAAGTTCTATTGATTTTTCAGCAACGTTTCGTCAGATCAAGACTGACAAAAGTGTTTTAAGAGTTGGTTTAGGCGAATGGAACTTTGTAAAGAGCATGATGGAGAATATTTTGAAAAGATGTATAATAAATATTAATGGTATCTAGAATAATTTCTGTATATCTAAAATTTTATTGTGCGTTCTATGTACTAATAAATTAAAAATTAAATTATGAATATCACATTACCTAAAAACTAAAAATATTAAGGGTCGTTAATGTTTCTAGTAGGCCCAAAAAAGATTGTCTCCTGATTTTAAAATAATTTCTGCATATCGTAATGGTTAGTTATCTTCAGGAATTATGAAGATTCGTAAAACGTCACGCCTTCAACCCTTTAATTATTGCAGTGATTTAATTAACGAAAAATGTGGTTGCAAGTTGGTCAAAAGCCAAAAGTAAAAAATCATTGCCGCCGTATCGTGGAGCACCACAATACGAAGGCAAGGCGTTTCAAAAATGAAAGAAAAGTATCGCAATTTTTATTCAATTCAGATATCAAAAATTGTTCTTATTGAAAGTTACTTATATTTTTATTATTTATTTGCAAAAAACCTTATCCTAGGGAGGACCAACAGAAACCTTAAAAACTTACAATGCTGTAAAGCTTATTATGAAAACATTTATAAACAGTATAGTACCGATGTATTCCCAGGGCATATTATTATATACTCAAAACGACAAGTTTGTGGCACTCGTGATACTACGTGAATTATTATAGAGACATTGAAAGCATTCCAAAGCTGCGCAAGTATGTTTGTGTGTATGTGTGTGCGTATGTATGTGTGCGTATGCATGCGCTTATGGGTGTGAGTACGCGTGTGCGTGTGCTTGTGCTTATGCGTGTGCGTTTGTTTGTGTGTACGTTTGGGTGCATGTGCGTTTGTGAACGTGTGTGTGCATGTACGTTGTGCGCGTATGCGTTTGCGTGTGAGTGTGGGTGCGTGTAGTTTCACTTTTGAGCACGAAATTGATGAGCTTCTTAAGTACTGAATTCCGGATTTAGAACCGCTTTCAGAAGCTGCGCTGTAATTTCGTCCTCACCCGGGACCTTGTCGATTTTGAGGTGCTTTAGAGCCAATCTGATATAGTTCTGACTGAGCCCCTGGATATCATATAGTACTTATGAGATTTGTTATGGGTTATTGCTCAGATTGCGGTGTGGCTCCTAAGACGATGTCTATAGGTGTCCGTAGGAATTGAAGTATTGGTTCGTCTAAATAATTTCTTCGATATAAGCTTTATTGAAGTTTCATAACTCACACACATACGTTCTAATAAAACACACATTAATACACAGATATAAGTCTCCATTGAGACTAGCTCTCTGCGCAGGACGTGGTTATAGTTCCCGAATGTATGTGAAGTCACTGGTTCAGTTTTTAATCCCTAACTCTCCGATTCCAAGTCCGATGGGATGGTAATCCGAGAGCTGGCTGAAGACCTGAAAGGCTACAACTGAGAAATTCTTGAGATAAAACCCAGTGAATTTTTATTTATTCTGACCCGGGATTAGCAGCCGTGCTTACCATCGAGGCAGTCACTGACAAGTTGTAGCTAAATGGCATTTAATCTGATTACTGTAATAAACTTAGTGGGTATTACACGATGAAGCGGGACGAAAACATTTATAAGTATAAATTTGAAACTCCACAGCTCAAAATAAACTTTTCGGAAAGTTTCAAATATTATTTACATTGCAGAAAGAGCTAACGTGGTGCAAAAAGAGATTATTTTTTTGTTACAAAAAGTTTGAGGAATCTCAAAGTTACAAGCCTAATAAAAAGATAAGCCAAAAATTTGACTTTGTTTTAAAGAATTTTGGATTTCTCTCAATATTTAAAAAATATTTAACAAAAATATTAATCAATTTGCAACCTTCCGCTAACTAAATACAATGATGTGTCTTACCTGGATTGAAGAGCACCTCCCGCCCTCCCTCAATTGCGTGCACTAACTCCATCACCACTAGTCCCAGCACCACTACTCCAGGTAAGACACACCATCGACGATAATACGACATGTGTTTCGCCTCTATACGAGGCATCCTCATCCGTTAAGTGAGCGGCGAGCTTTTTTTTGCGCCCGAAGCAAATATGGGCAACCCTCCGGAAAGCGGGGTAGGAAGGCGGTGAATGCTCATAGCATATCACGCAGCCAGCTGCGTGGTTATGTGGAGACTTTTACCCACTAAACACCGCCTTTATGGGTTGGTTTACCGATCTGACGAGAGATCTCTAAGCCGTATACGAACGCGACCCTCCTTGGCAGAAAGGAGGGCGCAAAGCCAAATCAACTGCTATTTATACACGCCGACACAACCGCTCCCCACCAAAGTAGCGAGCAACCGCGTCGTGCGATAACAAACCTGTGACTAATTATCATATAATAATAATTATCAAAATATAAAAAATATAAAAAAATAATAATAATTATCATTACTATTTTTTATATTATTATTATTATTGTTTATTGATATTATTATAGTTATTTATTATTATTAATTTTAAAATTAATATTAAAGATTAGCCTTAAAGATGTTTAACAAAGGTAAATTAGAAACATTTGTTTGTTCATTCAGCAGTGCATTGTTACCATTACTATTTTTTTAAATTTTCAACTGTTCCAGCACACACAGTCGCAGCCCCATTTATTTACAAGTATGTAAAACTTTGAAGCACATTTATTACCAGTATGTAAATCTTTAAAGGAAAAAATATTTTATGGGGGATGAGTCGCTCGCGTCCGTAGGCTTCGACCACCTAACCTTAGGCCCACCCTACACGTGTCCCCCGGGTGATGCTAAACGAGCGACAAAGCCGATAAAATAGACTCGGCTCCTCGCCGTATGGTAGCGGCGTAAAATCTACCACCAACCCTTGTTCGCACCATGACTCAAGAAATAAAAGAAATGGCCCCGAGTTCCCGGCGCCCTTTAAATGGGGCAGGGGTGCGAAGAATCTCCGGGAGAAAAACCGGCGACGAGGTTCGCCACCCGTCACGTTCTGTCTCCCGGAGGGGCGAAAAGTGGATTGCGGAAACCCGTCTGGCTACGCTGAATGTATGTGGAGGAATGAATGATAAGATGGATGAAGTATGCGAAATGATGAATGACAGAGGAATAGATGTGTTATGTGTGAATGAGACGAAAGGAAAGGGAAAGGATGCCACTGCACATGGCACGTATACCGCGTATTGGTCTGGTGTAGGCGAGACCGAACGGGCATGCCAGGGAGTCGGTTTCATCCTTTCAGAAAGAATGGGTCAATGTGTGAAAGAGTATGAATGTGTAAGCCCGAGACGGCTATGGATACGAATGAAAGTGGGCTTAAAGAAGCTGTTCCTGCTAGGGGTGTACGCCCCAGACATGTCTAAGCCCACTTACATCCGAGAGCAGTTTTGGGACATGGTAAGGATGGTGTTGACAAAATGTAAGGAAAATGAAAATATTATTATGTTAGGAGACTTTAATGGAAGGGTTGGGGTGAAGAGGTCTGGTTATGAAAGGATATTGGGAACGTTTGGTGATGAAAGTATAAATGAGAATGGTGAAGACCTCCTCACCGTATGTGCGGAAAAGAATCTTTTTGTGACGAATACTTTTTTTCGTCATAAGAAGATTCACATGTATACATGGGAAAGAGGTGATGATAGAAGCATGATAGATTTCGTAATTGTGGATGAAAGAATGTGGAGCGCAGTCGTAGATACAAGGGTTTACCGGGGCTCCAACGTAGGGACGGATCATTACTTGGTCTTATGTCGAATTAATGGTCTTTTCAAGCGTTGGCGGCATCGGACATCTGTATCTACCACTGCGTTACAGCGTATAAGAATAGAGAAGTTACAAGATGAAGATGTGATAGAGAAGTATAAATGTAGACTGAGAGAAAATATTAGATGTTTGAATGAGTTGTGTATGAATGATTTAGACTTGAATACTGTGTGGCATAATATTAAGAAAGGTTTGGTGGATACCGCCACCGAAGTATGCGGTGTAGGTAAGAGAACAAATGAAAGGAAAAGTAATACGTTATGGTGGGATGATGAGGTACGGGTGGAAGTTGAATCAAAGAAGAAAGCATGGTTAGATTTACTAACAACCAAAGCTGATCATTCTTCTGGTATGAATGATGAGATTGAAAGAAAAAAGGCAGAATTTAGACGTCTAAATAAGAGAGTAAAAGAAGTTGTTGAAAGGAAAAAGAAAGAAGGAACGGATAAGAATGATAGAAGGATATCTGATAATTTTCAGGCTAACGTAAAAATGTTCTGGAAACTCGTAAGAACTGCCAGGGGGAAATACAAAACAGCCTTTAATGAATGCTATAAGAGACGAGAATGGATGTATTCTGAATGATGAAGTTTCGAATTTAAACAGATGGAAGGAATACTTTGAAAGCGTGTTTATGAGTGAAGAGTCGTATGAATTAAATGAACTAGAAATTCCGAAAGAAGTGGAAAGGGGTATGGAGATAAGTGTAGATGAAATAATGAAAGCAATGAAAAGCATGAAAGCAGGTAAGGCAGCTGGATATGATAGAGTATCACTCGAGATGCTAAGGGCTGGAGAGGGAGTTGTGGCAGGCCTGCTGTACACCTTGTTTAATTTATGTTGGGAATTAAAACGGGTACCGGATGACTGGTGTAAAGCAGTTATAGTACCAATATATAAAGGAAAAGGGTCACAGCAGGACTGCAAAAACTACCGCGGTATCAGCTTGCTTAGTATTGTGGGTAAACTGTATGCTAAGGTGTTAATTGAAAGAGTTATGAAAGAAACTGATGGAAAAATTTGGGATGTGCAAGCGGGTTTTAGAAAGGGAATGGGGTGTACAGATCAAGTCAGACCATGCGCATGATTGCGGAGAAGTTTTTGGCCAAAAACCAGAAAGTTTTTTGTGCGTTCATGGACTTGGAAAAGGCTTATGACAGAGTGGACAGGAATGTGTTATGGCAAACACTGAACTCATATGGGTTGAGCGCTGGTTTGATACAGGCATTAAGGTCTCTTTATAGGGACTCTAGTGCTTGTGTCAGGATCAATGGGGTCTACTCGGACTGGTTTGGCATCCAAAAAGGTGTCAGACAGGGCTGTGTGGCTTCCCCTTGGCTGTTCAACCTATTTATGGACCGGTGTTTGCAAACTTTGAAAGATGAAGAATGTGGGTTAAGAATGGGCGAGTTAACCGTCAAATGCCTTTTGTATGCCGATGATCAAGTCATACTTGCGTCATCGGCGGCAGAGTTGCAAATGATGGTTACATTAATGAACTGGGAATTAAAAGAAAGGGGAATGAAAGTGAACGCAAGTAAGACGAAAGTGATGGTTTTTGAAAGAGAAGAAAGGAAAACGGTACGTGAAATAAGAATAGAAGGAGAGTTGATTGAGCAAGTGGATGAGTTTGTGTATTTGGGATGTGTATTTAGCAGGGATGGTAGATATGATAGGGATATAGAACGACGAGTAAATGCAGGGAATAGAGTGAATGGGGCACTACACTCTATTATGAAGAACCAGAATTTGTCAAAACAGGCACGTATGATAATTCATGATGCTGTGTTAGTCCCTACTTTAATGTATGGTAGTGAAAGCTGGGTGTGGCAGAAGAAGCACGAAAGTAGAATAAATGCTGTAGAAATGCGGTCTTTAAGGAATATGCTAGGGTGTAATATGAATGACAGGGTGAGAAATTGCGTGATAAGAGATAAATGTGGTACGCAAGATGATGTTGTGACCAGGATTAAGAAAGGAATGCTTCGGTGGTTTGGTCACGTAGAAAGAATGAATGAGGAAAGAGTGACAAAGCAAATTTATATGGCAGATGTGAATGGCCGAGTCGGGAAGGGACGCCCTAGGAAAAAGTTTATCGACCAAATTGGCGATATTTTGAAAATGGGCCACGTTAGAAGTACCCTTAACCGACGAGCATGTATGCGTAGATATATGGATGTAAAGGAGGCGAAAGAGGTATGTCAGGATCGTGCCAAATGGAAGTCCCTAGTCTCTGCCTACCCCTCTGGGTGACAGGCGTGAGTGTTTATGTTTTATGTTATATTTTATTTATGCTTTTATTTATTATCCTGGTCGCTTTTCATTATGATGACATACAGATTTTTTTAAATCAAATATCAATTCAAACTACAAACTACAAAACTATTGTGGCTGTTTTGATTACGATATCTAGTCTCTGGTTACATACTTTATCATCGAGTAACCTCGGCACATGTTTTGAAGGAGAAAGCTTGCACATCGTCACACAGTCGTAGGAATCCAAATAGGAGCGGCGTTGACAAATTCGAGTTCAACGGTTTTTTTATCTCGATTCCAAAGCCTAGTGCTATATAATATTTAGAGGAGATTGCAGAAGACCTGTCGGTATCAATTTTGTGCCTTGAGTAGAGGTAAAATTTCACCGTAGGGGTCAGAAGAGAGTAAAGAATAACAACCCGAGTGTGCCAATTGTGACTGACATAGCATAGCATAAGCTCCCACGCCTGTCAGTTAAAGGGGTAATCAGAGACTGTGGATTTTCAGCCATATTTCTACACCTACATGCTCGTTGAATTATATTGTTAATTGTAAGTATATGTATCTATATATAATACAGTGACGTTTTTCTGTAGATATTATATTATTAAATACATCAGTTTTTATTTTTATACTGTTTTGAATTCAAAATTTTTGTCTAATAGGCTCTCTTATCTCACGGTTTCAGGGATACTCCAAATTAATTTATTCATTAAGAGATATTCCATTTTAATTTAATTGCTGTTTGTTTTTCTTTGCACATATTATTTTATGAGTTGTTTTAATAGAACATTCAATTTTAATTTCATTATTTATGTAAACTGACCCTATATTAAAATGTGGAAAACAGTGTTAATTGTATGACGATTAAGCATATTATATAGTATTACGTTCATTGATCAGATTATACTGCACAATTTTTAGTTAAACCAAATAATGGGAAAAAAGTTACCCTTAATTTGGCTCATATTTAATATTAGATAATTCATTATTTATGTTTAATATATCGCCGCAAGACATTTTCGTTGCGGAAGTTTTAATTTGGATTGCGTGATTTCAAACAGTGATAATTTTATAGACTGATTTTAATGCGACATTGAGATAAGTAACAATTTTTTTTAAAAGAATTAAGCAAAATTTATTAAACAAATAAATATTAAACAATTATTTCGGTATTTCCGGTCGATGGTATAGATTGGATTTAACAATTTCAAGAAACGCCATCGGCGATCAAATGAATAATTTATAAAACCCTGTCTCACAATCAAACACGGAATCCTTACCAATAATAATTTTGAAATCCTTTTCTTTGTGGGCTATACAACGTTTTATTGCAATCAATCTACAAAAAACTGTATAATTTTTTTTATATGTGGCTCACACCTCACTACAGCGGTCGACAAAATGACGCAAGTCATCGACGGGGTGCAAGTTTAACCCACTATACATTAGTATAGTGGGTATTAATTATAATAGTTCATTAATATTATACGAAATAATTGTTTTATAATAAATATTTTAAAGATAAATACAATCTTTCAGAATTAGTATGACAAAATTGCGCACAGTTCACAGGACGTTAAGTGGATACGGCGGCCCATAGACAGCTATATGTATCTTCGATTTAATGTCAAATTTACTAAGAAATTTAAGATAAAATGCCACATATCCAGGAAAAAGGATCTTCAGTTTTCTACACTCACGGTACGAAACCCAACACCATTAAAATGATATTTTACGCTGGTATTATGGGAGAACGTAGTGTTTTCCCGGTCGAGCTGACATATTCTTGCTACAATCATAATATAAGTGCTAGTCGATTAAAACATATAATGCGGATCCTGTGACGTCCGAAAAAACCCACTGGTGCAGTGCGCACACTAATTACTGCATAACCCTACCAGATCGATATGAGATCTGTGGCCATTAGTGGGACAGCTATAGGCTGAATACTTTAATTTTATCATTTGTATTATTTTGTTAAGTTATTCTTTCAACGCTAGCCTGCAACAAAGTCAAAATCTAAACATTTTATTCAAAATCGGTCTTAACAACGCACTTTTTGAAAGTTAAAAAACTACGCCATCGCTTCAACAATTCCCTACTGCAGAAGGCATTGTGAAAATAAGCGGCTGGAACCTGATAAATATTCTCTTTTAATAGGATTAAATTTTACCTTATAAAGTATAATAGCAGCTTAATTATGTGCTGTGTTTCGTGTGGTGGGTGTAGAAAACCAGAGATTATTTTTGTGGATGTGAGGTTTTCCATCTTATTCTTCATGGGTGGCACCAATGACGCGCATCTGTATTTTGATTCTTAATCTAGGATAAATTTAGATGTCGATGAGCCACACTATGTTATATGATGCGGTCGCTTGCTACTTTAGTTGGGAGCGGTTGCGTCAGCGAGTTGTATATGTAGCAGCTGTTTTGGCTCGCCGCTCACCTCTTTGCTGTTCATCAACGATATTCCCATCCCATCGAATGGTGTTCAGCTCTTTGCTGA